>OZ014431.1:22361325-22658309 GCA_963966015.1 Aphidecta obliterata | reverse complement strand
AAGAAGCCAAATAAACCAAAGCACGACCTCAAATAACATATGGCTCGGCCGCATGGGCCATGCAGCCAGTAGCCATATAAAGAAGATTCAAGCAACAGAGAATAAACTGCTCAGAGCAGCAATGAATTAACGTGGTTCGTAAGAAACCAACAAATCCACAGAGACTTAGAATGGGAAACTGTCACAGATTTCCCAAAAAGAAGGCCGAGGAGATATTTGAAAATGCAAGTCAACACCCAAATGATGAGCTAAGAGGACTAGTTTACTTCAACCCCGCAGAAGATGAGGTGGATACCCACCTATCACAAAAGACCCAGAGATCAACTAGGTAGAAACAGAAATTGAGTAATCTCAATTTGAATTATCCAGAAGAAGAGACTCCTATGGAATTCAAATTCATAGGTAACACAATTATCACACGAAAAAGATCGTGATAGAGATACGAACAAGAAGAGTCGAAAGGTTAATATATAGGTAATAAATGCCCGGAATCAGCAGGTCAGGTTTAGTTTGAGCAGGTCGTGCTTTACACGAAGTCTAACACTGTTCTATCTATCGGATCAAAATTGAATGAAATAAAAAATAATTGTGCTAGTTTGCCCTGGAAGTTCTCGCGAAAAACAGCCGGTAACGTACCGCGAAATATGAAATAGTGAATTGAAATATTTGACAATCCACAGAAATATCAGGTTATTCAGTTCTGAGAAAAAGAAAACTTGTACCTACTGAATATGTGACAGTTTCTCTTCGAAATCCGTATCAGGAAACATAGAATTATATATCCGCATTGTGAGATTTAAGATGGTGTATGGTATATCTATGTTCGAATGCCCATGGCTGATTGAATATAACAGCAACTGAATTTTTATGCAGAAGATTTCTTGCTTCATGAGATTTTATTTTTATGTATGCACAGGACAAATTAGTGATTATCTCGGAATACTTTCGAGATGATGGTTCTGAACGTATTGGCTGCTGAAATATTTATCCCCAAATGTTTTCAATGTAAATTCGTACGAATATGAATGTGCAAGAAAACACCGAAAACTCCATCAGAGGCATTACTATTGTTCGAAATCGTTAATCATTTTTGCGAGCCCAACATAAAACCAATCCTGCGTAACTAAATTCATTTGATGAGAAAAAATATGGAATCTATTTGTTCGGGCTCCGCAGAAAAGTTGATAAAATGTTTGTTCGCGTCTGTAGATATATAAAACGAAACGGCACAACGATTGCCCGAGTTATCGATTCGCGAATTTGTTCACAATGAAAAGCTTTTCTCTCAATTCCAATTTCTACTGAATGAGTATACATACTAATCAATTTAATAGGACTATACTTCAATATGGAACTGAACCTAGTACGAAAGTGTTCTGAATATATAAGGAAGATTTACCTTCAGTCATAATTATTTCCGGGAGGCTGCTCTACTTCAAGAATCTAACAGAAAAATTTTAATATGAAGAGAAATTGTTTTTAGCGGAAATTATTTTTTTTTTTTACTGGAATTAAAACTTTTGGCAGCCTTCAAAGTCCAGATTGTTGGACATTTTTTCTACCAAGTCTATCAAAAAAACTGCTTCACGTACGGGCTGTGAATAATACTTATACCCTGAACACAGTAGGGTTAATTATTCATTCATATGATGAAAATAATGAATTATTCTGTAAAATTAGCTTCTTTTGTTCAGATTAATTCACGAACAATGGTTTGAACTAACAAGTTTCAGTTATGAATTTTTAGAAAAGTCAACCTCGGTCTGATTTCGGTGGAAATAATTCAGATACTGAGAACGCCAGATAAAAAAGAATATGCTTCTACATACGAGTGTTGTATACATTTTATAATTAAAATTCAACGAACGATCTACGAATCTCCGCATATAATAGCGCATAATTATGCGTGTTTGGAAGTGGGTGTTGATTCCCAGGAGAACTTGATAACTAAAGCTTTAGTGTTCATTATAATACCTACCTCCTACCTCGAATTATATAGAAATTCCCGTGGAGCAAATGGGAATTCTATTTCTGGAATAGAACTTCGAAGCGCCGAATGTCTTGTGAAGAATTCTGGGATTCACAAAAATTGAACCATCCAATACTATGAACTTGGCTCCCAAAACAAACAGGTAGGCCCTTGATTTAATTTTTTTTTAACATCAGATTCATATAACTTAACGAAGCGTTTTTTATGAAATATTTCTCGAAATTCTGCTTCGATAAGATTGAAATATCACGATAAACATCACATTTCTTGCAAGCTTGATTCTGCGAAAAAGACTGTTAGCATTTTACCCAAATATCTCTAAATTTGAGGCGAGAATGTATTTAAACGATCAGCTTGGATTCGCAGATGAAGAATTCGTGGTGAACATGGGAACTCCCGAAAGGAATATAATATTATTGAAAATATACTTCTGAATCTAAAATTTCAACATTTATCAATAAGAAACTCCAGACAAAGGCTATCAAAAACTCGTGATGCATCGAAAAATAATCCAGCGACGAATAAGTCTTTGCCAAGGCATTCATACACAAACCCAACGGAAAATAAAGCTGCCGTTTTAGTAGAACGACCTGACCTGACACCGAGCTGGGAAGTTTCTCATATATTATACTTCTTTATGTGGTCATCCTGCTGTAAAAAAATCTTTCCGAACCTGCGGAAAAGACACCGAGGATGAAAATAAGGAAGTAATAAGAATAAGCAATATTATCTAATTATTTTTTTTTGTGGATAGGTAAAACTCTGGCTTTCTTCAGAAGATGAGGCAATACACTTGATCTTATAGAATATATGATATGGGCGAAATGAGGTGCAATTTAAATTGCTATCTTTTTGCGCGCTTTTTTTTATCAACAAGAGCATAATAATTTTGCCCAAATGTCTGTAAGTTTCGAATTTTAAGCTTAAAATGGTTGAAATCACGGATGAAGAATTCGAGGTACGATTAATTTCTGTCCGTCTGGCTGGCCGTCCGTAAACACGGTTACTCTCGAAAGAAAAGGCCTAGAGTTTTCGAATTTTCGGAATGATTTCTAGATCTCAACGCGCCATTTGAGTTCGTTAATGGGTGAAATTCGCCAAAGAATTTCACAGATGTAGCCATCTGTTTTTTTTTCTCAATAATTCGACAAATTCCGATCGAATTGAATCTCTCAGTTAGATGTGGGAGAATAAAACGAAGGTTCGTGCATAATTGCGTTATGATCGTGAACTGTAATATTTTATATATATTGTTTCAAACTTCCGTATATCAAAAACAATTCGCGATATCCTGCTGAAGTTCTGTTTCTACATACCTATGGGAATCGATTGAAGGACTTTTGGGAAAATACGGATTTCTTACTGTTCTATAGGAGAAAAAATTGAGTTGATACTATCTTTCAAACTGATAATGAACACTAGGCCGTTGTGGAACACAGAAAAAAATTTTAGTTTTTCTGATACGTTCAATAAAATTCGGTGTTTCCAGTTTTTGAAGGTTATAATTTCAATGAACACTGAAGTTCGTATTGATACACAGAAACAAGCGCGCAAATTGCCTGACTTCACGTCAGTGTTTTCTCGAATTATTCAGAACACGAGCGGAAATCGATCCAATAATCCCTGTTATTTTTGAAAGTATTCATTATATTGACCACTTCTTGGCCAAAACAGGTTGAAATAATTTCAAAAGCGGTAACGTGAAGTCAAGAGCTTTCGCGCGCTTGTTTAAATTCATCACCAGTGCGATGACCTCCCATTGCAAAAATGAATCTCCACAGTAAATTAACGTGTGGGAAGTATTTATATTAAAATTTCTGAGCCAAATAATTTTTCGAGGTTTAGGAATATTAATGACGGAAATGTCACAAAATTTGAATGAAAAAAAAAACCCCTTTCCGAATAAACTCAACGAAAACTGACCATATTTTAATGTAACAAGCTAAACCGTAGATTTGACCGAGCAAAATATCAAATAATGCATATACCTTTGAAAGACCTCTTTCAGGAAGATTTTCCTCTGTTTCCGGGTGGATTCCGTGAAGAAAGATTACCTCGACGGCATTCACGTATGCTAATTCTTGAACATATCAGCTTTGTTCTCCGAAATTCCTTCAATATTCAGAATTTAAATACAAAACGTTTTGCTCTTTGACCAGGAGACTTCTTTGAATCAGATTTGGCCATCCATCTGGCTATGCCATTGCTCTAATTGAAACTGTGCCATGAAAACATCATAACGAATCACTATGCAAAATATTTTCAAAATTGGCGAGAGGGCGCTAAAGTAAAAAGTAACCGGTTTTTGAAACTTCAGATGTTTGAATCCACCGCAGGTCCCTAATGGAAGAAAATCATCTCCTATAGATAAAGCTTCAATCTTAAATTAATCAAAAAAAATTCTTCCAATGAAATCATCATTAGTTAGCGCACGGTCTGATCTTTGGACCTTTACGCGCCATTTCATTTCCGCGATACGTTCTATCACATCTACTACCCTAGTTTTCTGTCGTATATAGAGTGTCCTAGAAGTCGACGTTATGCCGAAAAGAGTTGACAGGCTAAGTCATAATAGTTATCAGAAAAGTAAAAAAAAAATCTTAGTCGTGCATTTTCCAAATTATGTATATTGCATTTCCTTTCATTCGAGGAAATGCACATTATGTGATAATTTGATAATTTTTTAACTCCTGTTGCTACAAATCTTTACTTTTTTCCAATTATATTTTTCCTATGTAATCCTGAATAGTACTTCTGTAACCTGTAAACTTTTATTCTAAGCCAACTGCTTCAGCTTGGAACAGAATGTCACTTTTTGCCGAACCAAGTATTCAAAATTAATATTTCGCCCAATTTCAACTGACTACTGAAAAAAATTGTACTACATCAGTTTGGCGAAGGACTTCAAAAGTTAGCGCTCTCAATAAGGATTCTAAAACGGTATAGCACGCAATAAATTATTCCGTAGATTGGGCAAAAAAAAGGTTTTTCTTAAAGAAACTCAGTTCCGAACTATTTCTTCAACGTACCAAAAAGTGTATCCAATACTTGCCATAACTTCAAGAATCTGGTTTGAATGAGATAGAGCGAGTCCTTCCATAAAGTGTGAGTGAGACAGATAGTGACGCCACTTTTTGGTATTGGCACACGCAATTCTAATTATTTCTTAGATGGGCCAAAAAAAAGGTTTTTCTCGAAGAATTTCAGTATTGATTAATGTCAAGATTTGATAAATTCACAAAAAAAGTTCAAACTGCCCTCCTTCAGCCGCATAACGTGCACGACATCTTCTTATCTTGATCTTGATATCAGACAGGCGAATGTTCCATTATTGATTAATTCAACTGCTTCCGTAATTCTCTTCCGAAGCTCAGCTACATTTTCAATCGGCGTGAGATATCCCTTCTCTTTCACTGCTCTCTAGTAAAATGGATCTAAGGGATTTAAATCAGGTGAGCGAGCTGGCCACGGGATGGACCTATACGTCTGCCCAGAAATTCTTCATTTAGATATTCTCTAACTGAGAGGTCAACGTGCGCTGAACAGCCGTCTTGCACATTTCTCTGAAAATATTTAGTGGCACGTCTTCAAGTAAATTTGGTGAATGACTTTGCGAATAATCTTAGCATTTAAGACCTCTGGCATCTCGAAAGGTCCTATGACTCTTTCGTTCAAAATTCCAGTCCAAATGTTCACTTTGAACCGATATTGAGATCTATCTTGTCACATTAAATAAGGATTTTTTATGTGTAAATTGTGTAGGTTCATGTAACCATCTTTTTGATCGCCAGTTTAACTTACACGAGGGCTATATCATTTCGTCACTATGTCTGTATTGTTCGAATTTTGAGCCGAAAATGGTCTCAATCGACAAGGTTCGAGTAATGATGAAGAATCCGTCGGAAAATTCAAGTCTGTCCGTCCGGCCGTCAGCATGATAACTCTCCAACGGAACAACCTAGAGACCTGAAATTTTCAGTGTGGGTTCGGTTTCCGAACTCTGCGGTCAAGTTCGTTAATGGGCAGAATTCCATCAGGGGTTCCGTAAATATGGCCGTTCGAAATTTTTTCCTCCTGATTACTTCGAAACTATTGATTCGATCGAGATGAAATTTTACACTCAAATGTAGAATGACGTGTTCAAGCTACATGCAAAATATTGTTTTTGATGGAGAATGATATATTCAAGCTACATTTTTACTATAGGAAACATAGAAAATCCTAACTTTCGAACGAAAAGGTCTCGAGACTTGAAATTTTCAGGATAGGTGTGGATCTCGAATGCCGCGGTCACGTTTATCAATGAGCAAATTTGAACTACGGGTTCAGTAAATATTGTCGTTTGAAATTTAGTTTTCTCGATAATTTCGAAACTACCGATTTGATCGCGACAAAGTTTTGTATTCAAATGGAGAATGATATATTTGAGCTACATTTCAGGTCGCATTACCAAGAACATAGATATCGTAGAAAATTCTAGCGAATTATCGAAAAATAAAATTGTCACCTAAAGCACTGACGTGACTGCAGTTTCACCTTAATTTGAAATTTTTTTTTGACAGCTGTCAGAAATTTTTTTAATTGGTTTTCAAAAAAACTGGAAAATGCGAATCTTCCTTCAAGCTGGATGAACGAGCACTCAAATGCTTCTGACTTCACAGCAATGTTTTCAATCAACTTTTTCTGTTCCGTGCGGTTTTTCCGCAAATATTTCGTTGTATAAACCTTGTCCTAACTATAATGAACACAACTTAATAGGATTATCGTATTTGGTGCAGTGGTTTGAACGTGAGTCCTATGTCTATGTAATAATAAAGTTTGTGCATTTTACCTTTCATAACCATGATGATCTGATAATTGTATCCCTTTAAATTCGTTTTCTTTGGCATATAGTAAACATTTGAAAATATATAAACATGGTAAAGTTAAAAAAAAACAGTCTTATCTATATTCACCATAATATTGTTTATACAACACCAATTCACAAATTTCCTCACGATACACATACGCAGGCTCTCTGGACCTCCTGAAGACTCCTCGCAGAAACAACCACAGATGCACCATCTGCGAATAATGTGGAAAAAAAATTTGGAAAGCACTGCCGTGAAGTCAGGAGCTTTTGAGCGCTCGTTCATCCACCTTGTAGGTAGATTCGCATTATCCAGTTTAAGAAACCAATTGAAAGGATTTTGACAGCTGTCAAAAAAAATTTCAAACTGAGGCGAAAATCCAGACTTCACGTCAGTGCTTTAGGTAATCAATATTTTTGAGCGCTCGTATAACTTACACGAGGGCTATATCATTTCGTCACGATGTCTGTATTTTTCGAATTTTGAGCCGAAAATGGTCTCAAACGACTATGTTCGACTCACTGATGACAAATCCGTCAGAAAATTCGAGTCTGTCCGTCCGTCCGTCCGGCCGGCCGGCCGGCCGTCCGTATACACGATAACTCCCGAACGGAATGTCCTAGAAACTTGAAATTTTCAGGGTAGGTTCGAATCTCGAATGCCGAGGTAAAGTATTGGGCAAAATCCGCCTAAGGGTTCCGTAAATATGGCCGCTCAAAGTTTTGTTCTCCGGATTACTTTGAAACTACAGATTCGAACGAGACGAAATTTTGCACTCTAATGGAAAATGAGGTGCTCAAGCTACATGCAAAACTTTGTTCAGCTCGCATCACCAGAACCATAGAAACCATAGAAAATTGTAACTTTTGAACGGAAACGCCTAGGGACTTGAAATTTTCAGGATAGGTGTGGATCTCGATTGTCATGATCACTTTCATCTATGAGCAAAATTATACTAGGGGTTCCGTAAATATGGTCGTTTGCAATTTAGTTTTCTTGATAATTTACAAACTACAGATTCGATCGTGACGAAATTTTGTATACTTATGGAGAATGATATATTCATGCTACATTTCTCTAGATTGCATGACCAGAACCATAGAAAGCATAGAAAATTATAACTTCCGAAGGAAAGGGCCTAGGAATTTGAAATTTTCAGAGTGGGTTTGGATCGCGAATTTCACGGTCACGTTCATCAATGAGCAAAATTAGACTAGGGGTTCCGTAAATATGGCCGTTCAAAATATTCTGTTCCTGATAATTTCGAAACTACCGATCTGATTGGAATGAAATTTAGCACCTAGCTGAGGAATGATGTGTTCGAACTACGTGCGAAATTTTGTCCAGATCGCATCACCAAGACCATAGATACCGTAGAAAATTTTAGCGAATTATCGAAAAAAAAATTGGTCACCTAAAGCACTGACTTGAAGTCTGGATTATCGCCCTAGTTTGAAAATTTGTTTGACAGCTGTCAAAAATTTCCCCAATTGGTTTCCAAAACGGAAAATGCGAATCTACCTACAAGGTGCATGTACGAGCGCTCAAAAGCCCCTGCCTTCACGGCAGTGATTTTCGTAATTTTTTTCAATAATTCGCTAGAATTTCCTACGGTATCTATTGTCTTGGTAATGCGATCTGGACAAAATTTGAATACATTATTCATTCAAATCCAATAAGTAGTTTCGAAATTATCAGGAACAAAATAGTTTGAACAGCTATATTTACGGAACCGCTTGTCTAATTTTGCTCATTGATGAACGTGACCGCACAATTCGCGATCCGAACCTGTCCTGAAAATTCCCCAGGCCTTTCCGTTCGAAAGTTATTATTTTCTATGGTTTCTATGGTTCTAATCATGCGATCTGGTCAAAATGTAGCTCGAATATATCATTCTCAATTTAAATACAAAATGTCTTCACGATCAAATACATAGTTTTGAAATAATCAAGAGAACTGAATTTTCCATAGTCTGATTCTGCTCATTGATGAACGTGACCGCAACATTCGAGATCCACACCTATCATGGAAATTTCAAGTCCCTAGGCCTTTCCATTACAAAGTTATAATTTTCTATGGTTTCTATGGTTCTGGTCATGCGAGCTGAACAAAATTCTGCATGTAGCTTGAACACGTTAGTCTCCATATGAGTTCAAAATTGCACCTCGATCGAATCTGTAGTTTCGAAGTAATCAGGAAAACAAAATTTCGAGCGGCCATATTCACGGAACCCCTTGGCGAATTTCGCTCTCCTGATAACTTCGAAACAACTGATTCGATCAAAATTTGCACTCTGATGAAGAATAAGGTGTTCAAGCTACATGCAAAATTTTTTCTAGAGGTTTAGATTTTGAATGTCACGGTCACCTTCATCAATGAGCGAAATTAGACTAGCGGTTCCGTGAATATGGTCGTTTGAAATTCAGTTTTCTCGATAATTTACAAACTGCGGATTCCATCTTGACGAAATTTTGCATTTTCATGGAAAATGATATAAACAAGCTACATTTTGTCCAGGTCATCTGTCCAGAACCATAGAAACTATAGAAAATTATAACTTTCGAACGGAAAGGCCAAGGAACTCAAAATTCTAAGGGTAGGTTTAGATCTCCATTGTCGCGGTCACGTTCATCAATGAGCAAAATTAGAGTAAGGGTTCCGTAAATAAGGCCGTTTAAAAAAATTCCTGATAATGTCGAAACTACTGATTGGATTGGAATGAAATTTTGCACATAGATGAAAAATAATTTATTCGAACTACGTACAAAATTTTGTTTAGATCGCATCACCAAAAGCATAGATACCGAAGAAAACTCTGGATCTGGCTTTGCCAGACTGTCTTTTTAGGGGAAACACTAAAACAGTCAACAATCAGATACCACGAATTATTTATTAATTATTATTTTGGGTACGACTACGTATTCTTTTAACCGCTACGCTACTGAGAGAGGCCCTAGAGCTTCTTACTCCGCGGCAGTGGTTTTCATCAATTTTGTTGGAAACAATCCTTTCGAATACCTTCGAAAGCACTCTGAGAATAGATGTTGGACGATAATTTGTTATTTCCACTCTTGAATATCGGAACAACTATAGATTTCTTCAGAATACGTGGAAACGCTGCAGATGAAATGGAAATAAGCAAGTCACGAAGAACGGCCCTCTTATGATAAAAAAATTTGAAAAGCAGTGACGTGAAGTCAGGAGCTTTTGGGAGCTCGTTCATGTTGTAGGTAGATCCATCTTGTAGGTAGCGCTCAAAAGCTCCCGACTTCACGTCAGTGCTTAAAATAACCAATTTTCCATTCAATACTTTGTTGGAACTGTTCTGGTTATGCGATTTGTAGGAAATTTTGGATGTAGCTTGAATATATATTGAAATACAAATTTCGTCAAGATCGAAACTGCAGTTTCGAAATTAAAACGGCCATATTTACGGAACCCGTCGTCGAATTTTGCCCAATATTGAACTCAAGCGCGGCATTCAAGATTAGAACCTACCATGAAAATTTCAAGGTCGTTCCGTTCGAGAGCTATC
The DNA here is from genome assembly GCA_963966015.1 of Aphidecta obliterata. Taxonomy (NCBI): domain Eukaryota; kingdom Metazoa; phylum Arthropoda; class Insecta; order Coleoptera; family Coccinellidae; genus Aphidecta; species Aphidecta obliterata. Next base: position 22,647,934 of record OZ014431.1, on the reverse strand, counting down.
ATGTAAACGGTTGGCCGGAAGGACTGGCTTGAATTTTTCAAGGATTCGGCATCAGTGAGTCAAACTTTGTCGATTGAGACCATTTTCCAATTTCGACAAATACAGGCATCGTGACGAAATGATATAGCCCTCGTGTAAGTAGAACGAGCGCTCAGGCCCGCCGGGTGTCTGCATGCGGCGCAAGCGGGCGCACGTAACAAGGGGGCGGCAATAAAAAAAAATTTCAGAATTTTAGATCAAATGCTAACCTCTTTAAGAGACAGATTCGAGGAGTTGAAAACGTTTGCTGACGTATTCGATTCTTTCCTGCGAGTGCTCAAAATCATTAGCGCTTTGTGAAATAGAGAGTGGTGTGTTTCGGGTACCTGAAGATCTGAACCATTTCAACCTAGAATTACAAATGTAACACATTATAAATGATCAATAGGCATGCCTAACAAAAACTATAAGAATTTTCATCTCTCCAGACTATCAACATGGAGGTTCTTATGGTGTTACGATCCTCACGAAATTCCGCATGAACCTTTGTATAATTTTTTCACAGTTGAATACAGCAGAGTTTCAATTCGATCGGATCGGCTTTTTGTAATTATTCAGAAAAAAACAGATGTCTATATTTACCTTTACCCCTTGGGAAATTGTGTCCATTCATAAACTTACCAGCGTATTAAGACCTCGAACTCACGCTGAAAATTTCTAAATTCTGCGGCTCTCGTCTCAAAAGTTTTCGTATATCTGTGAGTCGAACCTAAGATTATTTTCGGCTCGAAATTCGAAAATTACAGACATTTCGGCAAAATGATAAGGTTTTTGTTGATAGATCAAGGGTGCAAAAATCAAAGACAAAACGGTTTTCCAGAAATCCTTTAATTTTTGTTATTAATATTGAATCAAATCATCACCAAGTAGTCAGCATATTGCTTTTGGAGAAAGAAGAGATATATATCATCAATCTCCTGCTGTCCGCTCTTTTTCTTTCAAGTAATCTAATCTTCCTGTTCGAGAAAGAAATTCAGAGTGATCGACTGAAGTAAATGCGTTGCGGTGTGACTGACACTGATGAGGGCAAAAAGTATTATAATTTTGTGTTCAACGCCGTCGAAGACCATTTTTATTGATATATTTACATCCCTTATTTTTTGCATGGTTCGCCGATTTCTTCATCAATTTCAAAAAACTGTGAGAAGTGTGAAACCTGAATGTGGAAAACTCGTGCAGTATATTTGGCTCAATTTGGCCTAATCTATTGCGATCGAATATCGATAACATCGATAACAACATTTTAGCCAGTAGTTCCTTGAGGAACCACTTTGTTGATGATCTATGTTACATCAGAAATTTACAATACGTCTGTTTCACCATTGGAAAATGAATTCTCTCCCAAACTTTAATTGTGCGTCCTCGAAAATGATGCATTTCTTTAACTGTGTGGCGATTCCTCACTATATACCAGTAGGTAGTTGGTATGTCTTCCATACTTGTACTCGCCAATGAAAGGAAATAACGTCGCGTTGAATATGTTTTTCTTTGTTTAGTAAGGGGGAATCCCCGAACTATCTCCGACAGATAGAACAGTGTGAGACTTCGTGTGTAGCACGACCTACTCTAACTGAACCTTACCTGCTGTTTCAGGTTCCGGGCCTTTATTGCCTATTAACCTTTTGACTCTTCTTGTTTGTTTTTCTTTCACGATCTTTGTCATGTGATAATTGTGTTACCTATGTATTTCATAGAAGTCTCTTTTTCTCGATATTTGAAATTAAGTTTACTGAATTTTTGTTCTTACTTAGTTGATCTCTGGGTCTTTTGTGATAGATGAGTATCCTAAGCACATCTTCTACGGGGTTGTACTCAACTAGTCTTTTTAGCTCATCATTTGGGTGCAGACTTGCTTTTTTAAATATTTTCCCAGCCTTCTTTTTTAGGAAATCTGTGACAGTCTTCCATTCTGAGTCTGTGCATGTAGATTTGTTGGTTTCTTACGAACCACGGCATATTCATTGCTGCTTTAAGCAGTTTATTTTGTGTTGCATGAATTTTTTTCATATAGAAATTAGCTGCATGGCCTCATGCCGCCGAGCCATATGTTAGTTGGGGTCTTGCAATTGACTTGTTCATTCGTAGCTTCGTGATTCGGTTCATTTGGCTCCTTCTTCCCAGCAGTGGGTAAAGTCTACTCATTGCTGAGTTTGTTTATTCAGTACATATTTTATATGGTTTTTCCATATAAGCCCTTCATCTAGTTTTACTCTTAGATATTTGACTGATTTTCCCATTTTATCTCTTTTCCATCTATCCTTAGGTCGAACTTTATTTCAAGTCACCGCTTGTCTCCGCTCTTTTTGCTATTCATTTGAATTTTCCATTTAATGAACCATTCTTCTAAACCTTCTAGTGGTTCTTGCAATCTTTTGTATATGACGTCTGGTCGTCGATATCTGACGGCTATTCCCGTGTCGTCTGCATATAGGGGTAGCAGATTTCTTGGATTTCCAGGAATATCGTAGATATAGATGTTGTAGAGTAAAGGTTCTGGATTTTAGAGTACTCCTGCTTCTACTTGTCTGGTGAAGGATAATCCATCTCTTTTGACATCGAAATAACTATTTCTCAGGTATTTTCTTGTTATCTTGCTGGGTTTGGTAGTGTAGCCTGCCATCATAATCTTTTAGGCAAGTCCTTCTTGCCAAATTTGGTCGAAGGTTCTTTCGACATTTAATAGCTCTAATCCTGTGGCTTGTTAATTCTGAAACCTTCAGTGACATATTCAGTGATCCTTAACAGTTGAAGTGCTGTGGAATGATTTCTTCTGAATCCAAATTGTTCCGGTGGTATCAGATTCAGCGCCTCTGTTTCTTCATTATTGAGTCTTTTTGCAATGACTTTCTCAACAATTTTTCCAAGTGCTGACCGTAGACTTATAGGCCTGTAGGAATTTGTGGGAATTTTCTATCTTTTTCTGGCTTATTGAACACAATCACTTCTGCTGTTTTCAATCTTTCTAGATTGTATTCTTGTATTCTCATTACTGCGTTTGCTTTATTGGTTAGCGCTGCTATTCCTTCTCTGGGCATTGCCCGTTTTATGGGTTGAAGGTGGTCAGATATTACACTTTGACTGACATCAAAAATTTGCTCTGTGCCCTTGCTGTTCTAATTGAATCAGATGAAGATTTTGTGGGTAAATAAAAATTCGCGTTTCAATTTCAAATAACCGTTTGATCTTTTTGTTACAAATTACGGAAGAGTGATTTAAAATGTGCCATACATAAACGAAAAAGGAACAATCTTGATGAATTCCTTCTTCAAGATGGTTAGTAAGTTGTTTCAATGATACTTCGTTATTTATCAGTAGTGTTCTTTCGTACTGATTCAACTGATGGAACTTATTCGATTCGATTGAAAGCGATTTTGCAATCAGAACACATTCATTCACTTAAAGCCCGAAAGAATGCGCTCACTTCTATGTATATAAATTTCTATAACGTCAAACTTCAAATTTTGACTTCACCAATGTTATCTAATTGAAATAAGAAATTTCGCGATCAGAATAATCCCTAACAATCACTTTGGAGTTGTGGAAGGGATAACTGACTGAAAACGAAAGAACGATCTTTTAAACTCATCTATGTGATTCAACTTACATAAATCACATCGCTCAGTACGAAAGAACATTACTACATAATACTTCCAAATAAATCAACCCACAAAATTTCTGACAGAAATTGAAATATTTGTGCGAATTAAAATTCAGCTTTGAACATAAAGAATTACGAAAAGCACTGCCGTGAAGGCAGGAGCTTTTGAGCGCTCGTACATGCACCTTGTAGGTAGATTCGCATTTTCCAGTTTTAGAAATCAATTGAAGGAATTTTTGACAGCTGTCAAAAAAATTCTGAAACTTGGGCGAAACTCCAGACTTCATGTCAGTGCTTCAGCTGATCAATTTTTTTTCGATAATTCGCTAAAATTTTCTACGGTATCTATGGTCTTGGTGATGCGGTCTGGACAACATTTTGCACGTACTTTGAATACATCATTCCTCAGCTAGATGCATAATTTCATTCCAATCCGATCAGTAGTTCCGAAACTATCTGGAAAAAAATATTTTGAACGGCCATATTTACGGAACCCCTAGTCTCATTTTGCTTATTGATGAACGTGACCGCGATATTCGCGATCCAAACCCACCCTGAAAATTTCAAGTTCCTAGGCCTTTCCGTTCAAAAGTTACAATTTTCTATGGTTTCTATGGTTCTGGTCATGCGATCTGGACAAAATATTGCTTCAATATATCATTCCCGATTAAAATACAAAATTTCATCTCGATCGAATCCGAAGTTTCGAATTTATCGAGAAAACAAAATTTCAAACGACCGTATTTACGGAACCCCTTGTATAATGTTGCTCATAGATGAACGTGATCACGACATTTGAGATCCACACCTATCCTGAAAATTTCAAGTCCCTAGGCATTTCCGTTCAAAAGTTACAATTTTCTATGGTTTCTATGGTTCTGGTCATGCGATCTGGACAAAATTTCGCATGTAGCTGAAACACCTCATTTTCCATCTGAGTGCAGAATTTCATCTCGATCGAATTTGTAGTTTTCAAGAAATCAGGGAAACAAAACTTTGAACCGCCATATTTACGGAACCCCTGGTGGAATTTGGCCCATTAACGAACTCAACCGAGGCATTCGAGATCTGAACCTACACTGAAAATTTCAAGTCTCTAGGTTGATCCGTTCGAGAGTTATCGTGCTGACGGACGGCCGGACGGACGGACGGACGGCCGGACGGACAGACTCAAATTTTCCGACGGATTCGTCATCAGTGAGTCGAACATAGTCGATTGAGACCATTTTCGGCTCAAAATTCGAAAAATACAGACATCGTGACGAAATGATATAGCCCTCGTGTAAGTAGTACGAGCGCTCAAAAATATTCAGACCCATTGACATGAAAGAAAATAGAGACAATCCTCATTTCTAATTGCTGAAATAAAAGAATAAATTGAAGAACACTGACGTGAAATTAGGAGCTTTTGCACTCTTGTTTAAATCCATCGCCAGAGCGGTCATACATCATGCAGTTTCTTCAAAATAATAGAAAATACAAAAATACAAAGATGCTTCGAAATTATCGGAACGTGACGTATTCAAACATGTTCACCAAGTATCCACCATAGATATCTTCAACGATATTTTCATCCGAAATTCGAGATGTCAGATCTTCACAAATATGAATTCTGGAAACAGATTCTGTGAACTGAACCAGCTGCCAGTTCGACAAATTTTTATCAGCTACTATAAACTGAAAAAATTGAGAAAAGCACTGCCGTGAAGGCAGGAGCTTTTGAGCGCTCGTACATGCACCTTGTAGGTAGATTCGCATTTTCCAGTTTTAGAAATCAATTGAAGGAATTTTCGACAGCTGTCACAAAAATTCTGAAACTTAGGCGAAACTCCAGACTTCATGTCAGTGCTTCAGCTGATCAATTTTTTTTCGATAATTCGCTAGAATTTTCTACGGTATCTATGGTCTTGGTGTTGCGATCTGGACAAAATTTGGCACGTAGTTTGAATTCATTATTCCTAAGCTAGGTGCAAAATTTCATCCCAATCCAATCAGTAGTTTCGAAATTATCAGGAAAAAAATATTTTCAACAGCTATATTTACGGAAACCCTAGTCTAATTTTGCTCATTGATGAACGTGGCCGCGATATTCGCGATCCAAACCCACCCTGAAAATTTCAAGTCCCTAGGCCTTTCCGTTCTAAAGTTACAATTTTCTATGGTTTCTATGGTTCTGGTCATGCGATCTGGACAAAATATTGTTTTAATATATCATTCTCGATTGAAATACAAAATTTCATCTCGATCGAATCCGTAGTTTCGAAATTATCGAGAAACCAAAATTTCAAACAACCGTATTTACAGAACCCCTAGTATAATTCTGCTCATTGATAAAAGTGAACGCGACATTTCAGATCCACACCTATCCTCAAAATTTCAAGTCTCTAGGCCTTTTCGTTCGAAAGTTATGATTTTCTATGGTTTCTATGGTTCTGGTCATGTGATCTGCAGAAATGTAGCTCGAATATATCATTCTCCATTAGTATACAAAATTTCGTGACGATCGAATCTGTAGTTTTGAAATAATCAAGAAAACTAAATTTCAAACGACCATATTTACGGAGCCCCTAGAATAATTCTGCTCATAGATAAACGTCATCACGACATTCCAGAACCTAACCTATCCTGAAAATTTCATGGAGGCATTTGGGATCTGAACCTACACTGAAAATTTCAAGTCTCTAGGTTGATCCGTTCGAGAGTTATCGTGCTTACGGCCGGCCGGACGGACGGACAGAATCGAATTTTCTGACGGATTCGTCATCAGTGAGTCGAACATAGTCGATTGAGACCATTTTCGCCTCAAAATTCGAAAAATACAGACATCGTGACGAAATGATATAGCCCTCGTGTAAGTAGTACGAGCGCTCAAAAATGGAGTCACAAAAGTATCATCAAATTTCTCAACAACAGATCAGAAAAATTTCACTTTGAACAGCTAGAAAGGTTATTTCTACATATAACTCATCAATACGCATAGACACAAAATTTCAGTAACCATATGACGAATAGAATCCGACATACCGAAGTTTCCAAAAATAATATTTTTTTTTGGTGAAAAGGTCCTAAAGAAATTCATTTTGAAAGTTCGTGCCGTTATTTTACAACCTACTTCAAATTCAATTCGACCCAAATACTATTTCCGTTCGGCAGATTTTCCCCATTACGAACTTCACTAGCGTATTCAGACCTGGAAATTTCATAACTTTGGGCCTCTTCTTTCGAAAATCATCAACGTTTGACTACAAATTCTTCATCTTTGAGTCTACCCTAATCTTCTTAGACAACTCTAGGCTCCAAATCCAAAAACGACAGCATTTCGACAAAATGATAAAGCTCTCGGACGTTAAGGCCGAGGGGGGTGTCGGATGGGGTCTAGACCCCCCCAAAATTATATTATTGTACAATAATTTGTCGCAAACTCCGCAATATTTTTCTAGAGCAAAGGCTTCCCCCCCGAAATTTTTTCTGGGTACGGCCTTGTCGGACGTTCTCGGGTCGCTAATCCCATCTATGTATGTCAATAATTTCGTAGAAATTCGATTAAGCCTTTGTTAGTTTTCCTGCGCTTCTGCTTTTTCATTCCATGGCAGATTGCCGAACACATTTCGGTTGTATTCGTTTTGGCAACCAAAACAAATCCATAAATTTTTCTTTCCAATTGAAAAATTCCGCAATTTACACCAATTTCCTTCACCCTTAATGCTCACTAAATTTGAACACCGACCTCCAAGACACATAAAATAGAATAAGCACCGGTCGTAGTAGTATGGCTCTAATTTTTCGTAGAACGACGCCATCAAAAGGAAATGGGAGGAACAGATGCAAGATGCACACCTCGTATCTTCTGGCGTCAGCTGGTTCGCTCAGTGCCCTACTGAGCTCGCATTCGAGGAGATCCGTCACCGGAAATGGAACGATGTGAATAAATCCCGAGGGCCGCGATTCCTGAGATCGAGAGAAAATCGGCATATATGTTACAACCCGCAAAAACGCTCGACCTTATCGAGTTCTATCCGTTTTGTCCTGTTCGATATTCATCCGCTTGCGAGGAAATTGATGCTGGGAGGTGAGTCGAGTTGATTATGCACAACCAGAACAACCATACTTATCCAATGAATGGAAATAACATCTCGGCACAATCGATTAAAACCATGAGCGTAATTATGTATGAATTTTATATACCAAGACTGCGAATTTTGTGAGTCTCTACTTCTCGAGACATTGTTCCTATCAACAGTACGGTTATAATTTTGTCCAAATGTCTAATTTTCGAATTTTGAGCGAGTATCTCAAACAATTAGGTTGAACTCACAGATGCAGAAATGAATATGTCCTGTTCGGTCTGTAAACAGAATAACATTCGAAAGGAGAGGCCTAGAGTTTTGAAATTTCTGAATGCGCCAGTTAAGTTCGTGGGCGAAGTCCGTAGATATAATCATTTTTTTTCTTATAATTCGAGAAATACGGATCTTATCGAATCGAAACTTCGTGATTAGTTCAAAGATAATGGCAAGAAGGTTCATGTGGAATTTCGTAACGATCACATCATTGAAAGATTTCAAAGAAAATATATTCAAAACTTCGCTATCTCGAAAAATATCCATCGTATCCTGCTGAGATTTTGTTTGTGCATATAAGGGACGAATAAAATGAGTTATGTAGAAATTCAGCTTTTCAGCTGTTCCAATCAAGGGCGGATTCAGGATTTTTAGGGGGGGGGGGGCTGGGCACGTGCCCCTCGTGCCACCCCTTGGATCCGCCAGTGGTTCCAATCAAGTTTTTTCGATCTAGTGAGAAGAATTTTGGATATTCGGTGATTGAAGTTTATGGAGATAAAATGAGATAATTTGTCATATTGACGTTTGTAGTTTTTTTCTTAATGTGCATCACAGAACACACATGTATGATACCTTTATTTTATTCATCACATTTATTTGAGTCTATATGCTACAGTGTCCCAGTCAGAGAGCAATAGGTTTTGTATTTAAAATTCAATTATTGAAGTTCAAAGGACAAAGCGATTATGGTTCAAAGTTAGCAAGGGAGCATGGTGATTCTTCTTTAGACCCATACGACAACAATCTTCGTGAAAGAGATCTTTCACAAGAATATGTACTATTTGATTTCATTCATAGTCAAGTCTACGGTTAAGCTTGTTGCTTTAAAAAAATCGTCAGTTTGTGATGTTAGTTGATTCGGAAGGTGAGGTTGAGGAGGTTTTTTTTCCCTCAAACTGTGTGCCTGTTTTTTGAAATATTTCTCTACTTTGAATCAATTTTTTAGAATTCGCTAGATATATTTCTGAGTGAAATGTTTGAGATACAAAACCACTTTCTCAAAAACAACGCCGGCGTTGTTTTTGATAAAGTGGTTTTGTTGTAACCTAGACAATCTTCCTCCCAAAAAAGTATATATTTCTGAGTGTTCATTTCAATTATTGCGTAATAGTTGCACGGTCGCTTGCCTGATATCATGTCAGCGCGACTTCTACGTTTCTCTGCAAGACCATCATTACCATTTCCACTGCGGTCATTTGCCTAGGGCTCTTTGATCCATGGAGCCTACAGATCATACAAAATATTTATTTCCTGAGAATGATAATAGTTGACAATAAGTATACAATACTTAACTACACACAAGCTTTTCTGGTATATATTCTGAAAAAACAATCGTCACGCTCTCTCGCAGTCTACAAGTTGATTTTCCTTGATTATGTAGTTCTATGTGACTTGAAAGTATGTGGCAAATTCTTGAAAATTCATAATTACATAGCCACTAATGGTGGCCTACCAAACCATGTATTTCTCAGGATCCTCGAATTTGAGATGACGTGCAATTTTCAAAGGACATGATTCAAATGTAGTGATACCAACCACTTGATTAGTACATTTCCCCTTATAATATCGTAAGAACACTCGGTTTGGACTCACATGTTGGGGGCGCTATGATAAATACTGCTTCACCAAATGCACATAACTAATTGCTTCAATGTCGATACAGTAAAACGTCGAGCTTTCACAGTCTTAGACGATCGGATATTAATAACAAATCCGCTTCCTTCTTCTTTGATGTCATATAAGCACAAATCGCATAAATCACATCTTCTACAAGACCCAAAGATACCACAATGGCTTCCACCTTCAGAAATAAATACGTAATGTCCGGTGCAACTATGAAAAACTTCCACAAATCATCTTCATTGAATATATATGATTCTTTGGCTACGTCATTCTTACTAATCGCCTTCATGAATGCATTCACTTTTACAAATGATTTCATATCGACTCCTCTGTTTATCCTCAACAAACATTATAATTTCGAATGGATAGCCCACAGTCGACGCCTTGTACTGCTCCGACATTTTCTGACGGTAAGCTAGCACAACTTGTTCATTTATATCTTTAACCTTTTGCTTTTCCATCCATTTGATGGAGTTGCCATATTCTTCTTTATAAGCAACTTGAGATTTTCGCGATACTGATGTAACATCACGAATTCAACCATTTTACTGGTCTAATACTTGCTCTATTCCGCGCGTGTTCTGAAGACCTTGTTATCCACTTATATGTTTTACGTCTTTGGTGAATTATTCAATAATTCCGAATATGATTGTAACTCTCAGGAATAAATACATATTTACACCTATACAATGGCTGCTTCATAGATGTTGTGCAGTGAATTCGAATATCAAATTGTGGGACGAGGCATGCAAAGTCATGATAAACAATAAAAAGAAAATAAGCTGACAACGAAATGGTAAATATTTTACACATTCTATCCAACTTTGCCCTGTAGACGATAAGAATATTCGAAAATAACCAAAAAATTGCAACGTGCATGTTTGAATCAAACTAGCGTATGGAATGGAATAGGAAGGAGTTGAACTATAATCCTGCAAAATGGAGCGGATATAGCGACTTTATCTTTTGTCAGTGAAACGGAAAACCCATATCTCCTTATTGCGTCTGTTATGAATTTTAATATCTTTCAACTCTCCTTGAAACCCCTTCCTGCTTCACCGGAATTCATAATGTGTTAAATGTTTATGTAGTAGATAGGAATTCCTTATATAAGTCAGAGCCAAATATCATCATGTCAGAAAGATTTGGGGTTCAGGAAAATATATTTGTTGCATTCCGAATAGATCCTTCCACCTAGTGAAAATCGTCGAAAGTATGAAGAGGATTTTCTGAAGATATTCACGTAATTTTGACCTGCCCTATTTGAAATTCGTTTTATTTATATTATACTAAAATATATTATATTTCAAACAAAAACAAAGCCTCCTTGAATTTATGAAACAAAACCATATCTATGTCTACAAATCAAGGCATACCGTTACAATACAGAAAAAAATAAATGGAATAGAATTAACATAGAACACGCCGCAAAACGCTAACGATTAGAAATGAAGAAAAAATGGTATTTGGAAAAAAGTTTTATAATGAAATCATCTTCCGAATGGCAAAATAAGAAAAGGCTTGTTTCTGGGAAAAAAAACTGATGGAGCAGCGACGCCTGGCAACTAATCTTCCTTGAATTCAAGAAACAAAATCATATCTATGTCTCCAAATCAAGGCATACTGTCACAATACGGAAAAGAATGAATGAAATAGAATGAACATAAAACACGCTGAAAATCGCTAACGGTTTGACATGGAAAAAAATTGTATTTGAAAAAAAATTAGAATGAAATCACATTTTAAATGGCATAATGAAAAATAGTTCGAACGGCTATATTTACGGAACCCCTCGTCTAATTTTGCTCATTGATGAAGGTAACCGCGAGATTCGCGATCCGAACCTATCCTGAAAATTTCAAGGCCCTAGGCCTTTCCGTTGGAAAGTAATGATTGTCTATGTTTTCTATGGTTCTGATCATTCGATCTGAAGAAAATGTAGCTCGAATATATCATTCTCATTTTGAATACAAAATTTCGTCACGATCGAATCCATAGTTTTGAAATTATCAAGAAAACTGAATTCCAAACAGCCATATTCACGGGAACCCTGGTCAAAGTCTAATTTTTCTCATTGATGAACGTAGCCGCGAAATTCGGGATCCGAACCCATCCTAAAAATTTCAAGTCCCTAGGCCTTTCCGTTCGAAAGTTATGATTTTTTATGGTTTCTATATTTCTGATCATGCGATCTGGAGAAAGTTCAGCTCGAATATATCATTCTTAATTTAAATCCAAAATTTCGTCACGATCAAATCAATAGTTTTAAAATTATCAAGAAAACTGAATTTCAAACGGCCATATTTACGGAACCCCTAGTCTGATTTTGCTCATTGATGAACGTGACCGCAACATTTGAAATCCACATACTCTCCTGAAAATTTCAAGTCCCTAGGCCTTTCCATTAAAAAGTTATAATTTTCTATGGTTCCTATGGTTCTGGTCATGCGAGCTGGTCAAAATTTCGCATGTATCTTGAACACGTTATTCTCCATCTGAGTACAAAATTTAACTTCGATCGAATCTGTAGTTTCGAAGTAATCAGGAAAACAAAATTTCGAGCGGCCATATTTACGGAAATCCTGGGCAAATTTTGCCCAATAACGAACTCAACCTCGGCATTCGAGAATCGAACCTACCTTGAAAATTTCAAGTTTCTAGGACATTCCGTTGGAGAGTTATCGTGTATACGGATGGACGGACGGACGGCCGTACGGACGGACAGACTCGAATTTTTCGACGGATTCGTCATCAGTGAGTCGAACATAGTCGTTTGAGACCATTTTCGGCTCAAAATTAGAAAAATACAGACATCGTGACGATATTATAGCCCTCGTGTAAGTAGTACGAGCGCTCAAAAAGGTATGTTGACGGCGCCGCGACGCCTGGCCTCTCAATTTGTGTCGACGACTTTCACGCGCATCTGAAGTCAACATTATTTCGAGCAGGTTTTTTCTTGTTTCAATATGTTTCTGCATAAACCCATATAATTCCCTCCAATATGATAATCGAGTTAAAAATACTATACTTTTCCCAAATTCCCTCAAATAATTTAAATATCAAATAATGAAATATATAGTGAATACTGCATAGTAGAAGCTATCATGTAAAAAGAAATACCTGAAACTGTGAAAGGAATGTATTATGATAAGAATCAATAAACGTTGATTTGATTTCAAATCAATATTGGCTTGTAAAAAACGCCGTTTACAGATTAAAAAAAATTACGAAAAGCACTGCCGTGAAGGCAGGAGCTTTTGAGCGCTCGTACATGCACCTTGTAGGTAGATTCGCATTTTGTAGTTTCAGAAATCAATTGAAGGAATTTTCGACAGCTGTCAAAAAAATTCTGAAACTCAGGCGAAACTCCAGACTTCATGTCAGTGCTTCAGCTGATCAATTTTTTTTCGATAATTCGCTATAATTTTCTACGGTATCTATGGTCTTGGTGGTGCGATCTGAACAAAATTTTGCACGTAGTTTGAATACATTATTACTCAGCAAGGTGCAAAATTTCATCCCAATTCGCTCAGTATTCTCGGAACTATCAGCAAAAAAATATTTTGAAAGGCCATATTTACGGAACCCCTAGTCTAATTTTGCTCATTGATGAACATGACCGCGATATTCGCGATCCAAACCCACCCTGGGAATTTCAAGTTCCTAGGCCTTTCCGTTCAAAAGTTACAATTTTCCACGGTTTCTATGGTTCTGGTCATGAGATCTGGACAAAATATTGTTTTAATATATCATTCTCGATTAAAATACAAAATTTCATCTCGATCGAATCCGTAGTTTCGAAATTATCCAGAAACCAAAATTTCAAACGACCGTATTTACGGAACCCCTAGTATAATTTTGCTCATAGATGAAAGTGATCACGACCATCGAGATCCACGCCTATCCTGAAAATTTCAAGTCCCTAGGCCTTTCCGTTCGAAAGTTATGATTTTCTATGGTTTCTATGGTTCTGGTCATGTGATCTGAAGAAATGTAGCTTGAATATATCATTCTCCATAAGTATACAAAATTTCGGCACGATCGAATCTGTAGTTTTGAAATTATCAAGAAAACTAAATTCCAAACTATCATATTTACGGAACCCCTTGTATAATTTTGCTCATAGATGAACGTGATCACGTCATTCGATATCCAAACCTATCCTGAAAAGTTACAATTTTCTATGGTTTCTATGGTTCTGGTCATGTGATCTTGACAAAATTTCACATGTAGCTTGAACACCTCATTCTCCATTTGAGTGCCAAATTTCATCTTGATCGAATCTGTAGTTTTCAAGTAATCAGGGGAACAAAACCTTGAACGGCCATATTTACGGAACCCCTGGTGGAATTTGGCCCATTAACGAACTTAACCGAGGCATTCGGGAACTGAACGTAAACTGAAAATTTCAAGTCACTAGGTTGATCCGTTCGCGAGTTATCGTGCTTACGGCCGGACGGACAGACTCGAATTATCCGACGGATTCGTCATCAGTGAGTCGAACATAGTCGATTGAGACCGTTTTCGAAAAAATGTATAAGATAAGTGAATCAACCTGTACAATGAATATAGCTCAAATAAAGTTTCTTCAAACAACATAATTGTCTTCCATAAAAACGAAGAAAACGAAGAAACTACATAAACGATGGATATAGCTCAAAAACTTTTCGAGTTATTTCAGTATTCCATACATTGATATTCACCATGAAATTGATCAAAGATGGTATCATCGATAGAAGAAACAAGCATTCATGTTGAATTTCATACGAAATTCTGAGTTGATCAATATCGTATATTATCGAATCGATCACCAAATCCTTCTGGAAATGTTGAATTCTTCATCCGAATTATGAGGAAGTGCTGAAATTGTGTTTAAAACTGTCTGATATTTGGGTGTAATAGTATTTGATATTTATCAAGTGATAGCGTTTCACGAGGAAGTATATGAATACAATTTTTTTTTCAAACACGATCAGATCAGAGTTTTTTTAACTTGAGTTACACTACTTGAACTTATAGGTTCTTCAAGAAAAAGTTATGCCGGTGCTGCAGGCACAGAATGGATGCGTCGAATTTCATAATATGTATATAAGGACCAATAAAACCCTAAAAACCCTAAAACGAGTTGTGAGATGAAGGAAGAAGTGGTGCATATCATGTCAGTGAATATATATATAATTAATTCTCAATTATTTGAAGAAAAAATATTAAAATGGTTTATAATTATGTGAATGGGACGAAGTAAGTACCGTGAGGTTTTTCATTGTTTATAAGGCGAAGTATTTTTGAGCGCTCGTTCTACTTACACGAGGGCTATATCATTTCGTCACGATGTCTGTATTTTTCGAATTTTGAAATTTTGAATGGAGAATGACATGTTCAAGCTACATGCAAAATTTTGTCAAGATCGCATTACCCGAACCATAGAAACCATAGAAAATTATAACTTTCGAACGGAAAAGCCTAGGGACTTGAAATTTTCAGGATAGGTGTGAATCTTGAATGTCGCAGTCACGTTCTTCTTTGAGCAAAATATACTCTAAGAACACTTATAATAATTCTTTCGTCGGCCTAATTCGTTAACCTGCTAAGTCCATTTTTTGGTCAATTTTACTTTTTGAGCTGATCATAAAGTTTAGACGATAACCTACCTTATGGCATAAGAAATATGGTCGATATCAATATTCAATGTGGTAGAAAAGCCGTGCACGAAAAACTGTTTTGTACTCAATAGCAAATCTACACAATGACATAGAAAACCTGCTAAATCCCATTGGGGCCTCAGTTTTGTACTGACGCTCGAAGTTAGGCAATGTTTTGATCCAGTTTTCAATTGCATAGTGTTCGTGAAGGCCAAAATTATAAACAAGGTAAATCTCTTTTGTTCTATATTTAAGATATACACTCCCGTGCAAGAAAAAAAAACAACAGGTTAATATTTTTTGGTAAAACCTGAGGTCTCGTAGTTTCTTTATTTTTAAAACAATTTTCAAATTTTTTTCAGCAAACTGTAGATACATTTATTAATTTTATCTTGGTCTTTTATCTTTCAGTCTTTTGTCAAAAGGTGGCTTATAAGTCATTATACAGTGTTAAAGAGAAGTTTTTTGTTGAATCTTAATTTTGAAACATCCTGTGGAATAATTTCGTGGTCAAATTCTTTCAAAATACCAATTTTTGTTGAGAACTATTTCTTTCCAATATTTTTTTTTTTTATTTATGACTTTGAGTGCTCTAGTTCATTTTCAAGAACGAAATGAACTTGTCATCAACAGTTTACTTCAAGAAATGTTATTTTTTGAAGAGGTGAATTGGGGGAGGAAAATTGGACATAGGCTGTTGCTCTTGTTGAAGATGAACTTAATTATGAATATGTTGCAAGAATTCTTCATGTTCATCGCCTTACCGTCAAAAGAGTAGTCGAATCTTGCAGACCAGTAGGTCTGGACCCAAATTACTTCGGCGTCCCCGAGTAGCTTGACTGCAATTTGCTACTGAACATTTACATTGGATTGAGGAAGTATGAAGTATGTTCTTTTCACTGACGAATCCAGATTATCATTCTCCAGATGGATGGAAAAGAGTATGGAGAAGGAACGGAGAAAGATATTTTTTCTTAAAATTAGGTAAACTGTTGTTAGTTCATTTCCCTCTTGACAATCAACTGGTGCACCTGAAGACATAAACCAAAAAACAAAATGTTGAAATTGAATGGTTCTCAACCTAAATTGGTATTTTGAATTTGACAACGAAGTTATTCCACATAATGTTTTGAAATTAGGGTTCAACAACAAACTTCTAATTAACCCTTTATAATAGCTAATAAGCCAGAATTTAACAAAAGACCGAATGAGCAAGTCAAAATTAATAATTTTATCTACAGTTTGCTAAAAAAATGTTAAAAATTGAACTGAAAATAAAGAAACTACGCACTTGAGTGTATTTTCATTCAGTGTTGCGTTATGAAAGCAATGGATTCATTCTCTATAAAAGTTTTTATAAGGATGACTGGCAACTTTTACTGCAGAGAAGGTCTTCACGATTTCATCGTTATGAGACTAGTTATTTAACGCAATTGCACCAAAATAGACGTAAAATCACTCTTCGGAAAAACTGCTATATCCTCAATCGAATGTAAACTTCATAACGAAAAGCTGCTAAGTGATTATTTTCCTGATTTTTACGAACTGTGCTTGAGATATTCTAAAATTAAAACTTACAAAATAACTAGAATCATTATAGGAGCCAAAGGCATTTTCTGAATCTTTATATGTAAAATAGAAAAGATTTCTTTCAGTTTTTTCTCTGTCCTCTGTGCTCTGTGCCGAAATGGACTTAGCAGGTTAACGAATTAGGCCGACGGTTTGTAAAATGAGTTAAATGAGAAAAAAATTACAAAAAATCACAACATTTCTCCCCAAAAATACAAGTTATGATAACTTTCAGCAACCAGAATTAAAAAATTACCAATTTGAAAAAAATGGAGTTGAAAACGGAAAACTTTTTTTTTGAAGGAGAGGCTATCAGAAATATTCACTATAAAGATAAACTCAAAAGGACAAAGAGGAGGAATGTTTCTTTCGATGAAACAAGTGCAAACGAAATCACTCTAAATTGAAAATGAAGATGCAGAATTGAGGTCTCTATATGTGATCATATTTCTCAAGAACTCAGAAAAAGAATTGAACGTTATACGAAGGAGTAACATAAGCATTCAAATGTTATTTCACAATAGATCAGGAGAAGATTGAAAAATCAATCGGCATTTTGTGTGAGAAATAAAAGAACGATATTGACGAAACCAAAGAATATTGAAGAATTAAATGATTCATTTCCAAAAATTATGTGGAAATTTAAACAAAAACATAATACATGAGAAATTTTAGGTCTTTTAGTAGGCCAAAGCGTCTTTTCCAATATTTTCACTCTCTCACAAATATATTTAAATAAACCTATTTTAAATGCATCAGGCTAACGATCCTTCTCGCCCCTCAAGAGAATTAAAACCTATCTAAGGTCTGATGTTAGCCAAGAAAACCTTGATGCATTATCACTTTTGTATATAAAATGTAGCGCACTGGAGAAACTATATTGTGACTCAATAATGAGCCAGTATACTAATAATAAATCACGAAAAGACTGTTTTAAGTTTTAATGAATTTTTTTATTTTACTTATGATAAAACCCCTTTTTTGCACTTAAATTAATTTTTCCAAAAAATTAGAAACTTTTAAATTTTGTTGCATTCTTTATGATTTGCTAATTTTAATATCAAGGCCCTCAAGAGGGCCCGTCAGTTTTCTGCACCCTTGGCCCGAAAATATCTCAAACCGGCACTGGAAAACAAGGATTATAGTTCGGAGAAAAAGTTAGAACTAATACGAATTTTTTTTTATGTGATTTAACGATGTTGAGCATACACAATACAGATTTTGTATTCCATAATTCACGTATATGACGCGCCGTAAACATTACGAGGATATATGGTCACACATGGAATTAACGGGTTCAAGCTTCAACCTTATTCGTATGAATAATTGACTAGAAGAATAATATACGGCTGTTTATCTGAAATTATCGAATTCAAGAATCAAAAATTATACTAGATAAACTAATAAGTAAGCCAACAAAACAATTCATGTATCCCAGATACCAACGAATCCATTATTTGCATTTTGCAGTAGACCGGTTTCGATCCATATCAGATCTCTTCAGTACGATTAACAAAATGATAAATTCGATTCATAGGTCCTGGTTTTTGAAAAGGACTGGAATTTACTTCCCTTCGCCTTAAATATAAGTTTTCCTTTTTCCTTCTATTGATGATAAATTCGATGTGAGAAACAGAAACCTTAAACATAAGGCAACGTGGACCTGAGAAAATTTCCCAAATCACCCCACTTGTCTGTTCCAAGAGCAACTGTCTCAAATATCTGTAGATCATAAACTGTCTTATCGGCTCCCCGATACAAAATACGCATGTACCTATGACGCGCCGTAAACATTACGAGGATATATGGTCTTACATGGAATTTACGGGTTCAAAACTGGTTCGAAACCGGTCTACGACTGCAAATGATGGATTCGTTGGTATCTGGGATACATGAATTGTTTTGTTGGCTTACTTATTAGTTTATCTAGTATAATTTTTGATTCTTGAATTCGATAATTTCAGATAAACAGCCGTATATTATTCTTCTAGTCAATTATTCATACGAATAAGGTGGAAGCTTGAACCCGTTAATTCCACCATATATCCTCGTAATGTTTACGGCGCGTCATATACGTGAATTTTGTGTCGGGGAGCCGATAAGACAGTTTATGATTTATGTCAAATCTCTCCATTGAACCGTAGCACAATTTCCGGGCCAATATACATTGGCGGCGGAAAATGACGACCTACAAACAGGTTTATACAGTGATAACTGATGAAATCGATAGTTCATTCAATCGTGCTCGCATGGTAAATGGGCTGTGTCTCCAACGGGATTTCCCTAGGTAATATGGAATTCTGGAATACTTCCGTCACTGTTATAGAACGTAACTAATCAATTGGAGTGCTAATTTGGCCATTTGTTTGATGGAATAGAATCATATTCATGAATGGTTCAGAGATATTCGATTCGCTACTCCATATGGGTACGGAATTTAATTATTGTCTTCTATATTTTTCTTTGAAAAAGAGGGAACATTAGAATAGTCTCAAACGATTAGGTTTGACTCGAAGATGAAGAATTTGTGGTCAAATTCAATGTCTGAATTTTGAAATTTTGAACGTATGTTCCAGAATAAGATCGGGGCGAAATTCGCCGGAATATTCCGTTCGATGTAGTGTTTTTGTGACTTTTTTCCTCAATAATTCGGAAATTACCGATCCACTAGAATTGAAACTTTGGAGTTAGTTGTGAGATAAAATGAGATAACAAGAATAATAACACTGGGAGATTTTCGGATAATTTGAAACTGCTGCAGCTCGGAAACTATTCGCCGTATTTTGCTGTCTACCTATATAAAGTATCGATTAAATGAGTTATTAGGAATTTCAGTTCACTACTTGTTTCATGTGATATTTGAGTTTGTGTCTACACATGGGGCATTGATAAAATCAGTTATGTACAAATTCATACCACAACGTTTTCCTGAACCGGCGTTGAAACATTTGATGATAATTCTTTGATTCAATTTCTTGAAATGTCGATTTTATAGAATTATATTTTTTTTCACACTGGCATTGGCGGCCGGTTGGATTTACACAAATAAGCACGCAAGAGCTCCTGGCTCCATGTCAGGCCTTTTCTCCAATTTGGTTCATGTTTCTGCGGACATTTGTGCCTTCAATCGCTCAAAATTGATGAGAAGCATTTTCGAATAAAACCTTCCATCAAATTAGAATTTTTTGATTCACCATGCTTAGAACTAATGTCAAAAATGAAACAAATATAGTCAGTTTTATAGGAGCGAAATTCGTTATTTATTTTATTTTTAGAACAATTGTTAAATAAAATTGACATTAAAAAAATTCCAGAAGAATTGGTCAAAATTTAGCAAAAAACAAAAACAAATGTCTAGGGTGAAAGCAGTACAACTATAAATTTTGTTCT
The DNA here is from genome assembly GCA_963966015.1 of Aphidecta obliterata. Taxonomy (NCBI): domain Eukaryota; kingdom Metazoa; phylum Arthropoda; class Insecta; order Coleoptera; family Coccinellidae; genus Aphidecta; species Aphidecta obliterata. The sequence goes on along the minus strand of OZ014431.1, from coordinate 22,627,733 downwards.
CTGATAACAGATGCCATCACAAAATTTGGTGCCGGCGATTTTTCAACTATTATTGGTTAATTTTTGGGCCCAGAATCCGAAATAACCCTCAGATTCTGCCTATCAGATCTATTTTTTGAGATATGCTACATTTAGCATTCTTTATTCTCAACTTGTATAAATTTCACATTATAGCTAGAATTTCCTCTTATATGACTTTCTGGCCATCATGTGGATATCCCATCGTCCTTGATATCGATCTTCCATAGTTTTGATATCCTGATGGAATCTTTCCTCCTGTTCTTTACTTAACTCCCCCAAGTTTTCTGGAAAGCGATCTAGGTGGCTGTGGAGGAAGTGAACCCTAATGCTCATATTACAACCGAGAGTATTAAAATTTGAAAGCATAGTTTCCACTAATTCTACGTAATTCTCTGCTTTATGATTTCCAAGAAAATTTTGTTGTACTTGAACAAATGAACACCAAGCGTTAGATTCACTCTCGTTCATGGATGTGGTAAATTGAGGATCTTTAAAAAGTTGACGTATTTGAGGTTCATCAAATAACCCGGCTTTTAGTTTTTCCGTACTAATCCCAGAGAATTTGCCTGACATGTACCCAAAACAATATCCATCTCGATTTAAAGCTTTCACAAATTGCTTTATCAGCCTCAACTTAATATGCAAAGGCAGAAGTAGGTAATATTTTTTTTCTCATCGCCAAAGCTTTGTTGATAACGTTGTTTTCCTTGAATCATGACATCTCTTGAAGGCCAATTTCTTTTAATTCAGTGATCATTTTTAGATCTGCTGTCCCAAAGGCATAAAAAACAGGGATATTTTGTATATCCACTCTGTTGTCCACGGAGGAAGTTCACCATTCTTGAATCAACACAAATTACCCATTTATGTTCATCATATTTGATTTTTTTCAAGACTAGCGCAATTGTTTTATATTCCTCCTTCATGGTAGTAGAATGACCAATAAAAATTGAACCATATTTGTTGCCGTTAAGTGAAATAACACATTTTAAACTACGTTTTGAACTGTCAATAAAGAGGCGCCAATCATTTGGGGTGTATTCTGCCAAACCCATTTTTGCCAAAAGTCCTTTTATTTTGTTACAGAATACCAGGCTATCTTCCCTAGCGAAAAAAAGCAGCAGATCTCTATCTCTTTGAAGATAAAATATAATATTAGTACCTGGATAAAGTAGGTTTTTTTCTTCAAATCTGGATGCAAGTATTTCAGCAGACTCCTTTGAGAGGTTCAGGTCTCTTATGAGATCGTTCAGTTCATTTTGATTGAAACACTGCGGAGTTGTCAAATCTGCTTTAAATTCGCTGCCATCATCAGATTGTACTCTTTGAACTTCATCATACGATGTTTCTTTATCATCTTCTGGAAGTTCAGGAAGACTGCTGAAGGATGGTACGGGTATTTTTTCCGAATGCGCTTAAGGTCTTCTTGCAGAATCTAGATCAGGGTATGTCGATTTCTGTCTATTGTTTATATTTATGCCTTTGATATTAAAGAGACAAAAATAGCAGCCGTCATAATGGTTTCGCGGTTTTTCCCAAACCATTGGTACACCAAACTTAAGGCATTTCCTCTTTCCAATTGTCCATTGTCGCAAATGTTCAACACATGTTTCACATACGAAATGTGGGGCCCAAGATTTATCTTGATCTCCCAAATGAATGCCAAAATAGGCAAGATAAGCTCTTTTCACAAAGTCAGAAATAGTTTTTCTGCTTTCCTTTAAGATGTATTCGCCGCATGCATAACTAAAAACATCGGGATGATTGGCACAGTTACGTCTGCTTGTGGATGCCATTATTTTAGTTCAGTGTTTTCGTACGATACTATAAAACGTTGAAAATTCATATAAAATTGTAGCACAATTTCACTTGCGAAAAATCAATAATATACTTGTTATCTCGAAACCCCGTTTTCAAGGGACGTTTGAATTCTTTCTCGATCTGAAGAATTCCTTGGACCGATGAATTTTTCCGGGTTCTGGTTGTAAAGCAGAAACGAGATTTGGATAGGTGCGATGAGAATTTATCGGCTATTCCCGGTTCTCAACGGACTGGATTTCTCAAATTAATGAAAGATCCCTTTGATGAATTAAAGACGTATATGCTTTCTTTGATCTATTTACAAATTATACATATACATCTGTTCGTCTGGTTGTATCGATTTCAACAACTCTCACGACATACACTGAGTTAAACTTCCCTTAGAAAAGATGACTATCAATACACTAAATAGAAAATTCCCACAAAACTACAGTCCGATAAGTCTACTGTCAGCACTTGGAAACATTGTCGAAAGAGTCATTGCAAAAAGACTCAATGAAGAAACAGAAGCGCTGAATCTGATACCACCGGAACAATTTGGATTCAGAGGAAATCATTCCACAGAACTTCAACTGTTAAAGATCACTGAATATGTCACTGAAGGATTTCAGAATGAACAAGCCACAGGATTAGTGCTATTAGATGTCGAGAGAGCCTTCGACCGAGTTTGGCACGAAGGACTTGCCTACAAGATGATGATGGCAAGTTACACCACCAAAACCTGCATGATAATGAGAAACTACCTGAGGAACCGGAATTTTTATGTCAAAATAGACGACACATTATCTATCACCAGACGAGTAGAAGCAGGAGTGCCCCAACGATCAGTTCTAGAACCTCTGCTCTACAATATATATATATATATTTTTTTTTTTTTTTTTTTTTTTTAATTTCACACTGATGTGGTGAGGGTACCGAATGAACCGGGCGCGGAAGCGCCAAGGTAAATTCGGTGTGAACGTTAATGTGGGAAGACGATCTGTCGTATAATATTCACTGTCCCCAGGATTACAGCCTTCTGCATCCACAAGATGGTATTGGGATGCAGCTTCAATTCTCTCAGATGTTCTGTTGTCTTCTTATGTACCAGTCCATTGCAAGTAATTATGAGCGGTTTTATATCCACTCTCTTCAGGTGCCACATGTCTTTTATCTGTCGAGCCAGAGCTTGATATTTGGTGATTTTCTCGGCGTAGGCTTTGCCGATGTTCTGATCTAAAGGCACAGAGAAGTCGATAATCAGAGCCACCTTCTCTAGTTTATTCCATACCATCATATCAGGCCTGTTGTGGCCAACGCCCTGGTCCGTTATGACTGCTAGGTCCCAATAGATTTTGATGCGCTCGTTCTCGAGCAACGTTTGGGGTGAGTATAGGTGATGTGGGGTGAAGTGATCCAGCAGTTGTTCTTTGAGGCATATAAGTTGGTGTACCACCTTCCCCATGTTGTCGTGTCTTGTTAAATACTTTGTGTGTGCTATGGTTTCACAGCCTGATGATAAATGCTGGACTGTTTCTTGGTGGTTGCTGCACATTCTGCACATCGTAGTATCAACCTCCTGTTTCATTATGTGTCGCTTGTACGCGCGCGTTGGCACCACCTGATCTTGGATTGCCAAGAATGTACCCTCCGTTTGGGGAAAGAGGTATCCCTGCGATAGGTAGGTGTTTGATTTTATTATGTCCACTTCTGGCTGGTGTATACTGGCGAAAAATCTTCCATGCAGCGCTTTTGACTTCCAGCTAATCCTTAATTTTTCAAGTGGGTCTTCTCTTGTCTGCCGTGGATTGGACATTGCGGATGTTGTAGAGAAATTAATTCCAACCTACAGATATATGGAGTAGAGATAAAATGAGAAAAAGAAAGTCAAATATCTAGGAGTAAAAGTAAGTAAAAGGCTAACAGGGAAAAACCATATAAAATATGCAGTGGATAAAACAAACTCAGCAATGAGTAGACTTTACCCACTGCTAGGAAGAAGAAGCCAAATGAACCAAAGCACGGAGCTACGAATGATCAAGTCAATTGCAAGAACCCAACTAACATATGGCTCGGCGGCATGGGGCCATGCAGCCAAAAGCCATATAAAGAAGATTCAAGCATGAGAGAATAAACTGCTCAGAGCAGCAATGAATATGCCGTGGTTCGTAAGAAACCAACAAATCCACAGAGACTTAGAATGGGAAACTGTCACAGATTTCTTGAAAAAGAAGGCCGAGAAGATATTTGAAAAAGCAAGTCAACACCCAAATGATGAGCTGAGAAGACTTGTTGACTACAACCCCGCAGAAGATGTGGTTAGGATACCCACCTATCACAAAAGACCCAGAGATCAACTACGTAGAAACAGAAATTGAGTAATCTCAATTTAAATCATCCAGAAGAAGAGGCTCCTATGAAATTCAAATTCATAGGTAACACAATTATCACACGACAAAGATCGTGATAGAGATACGAACAAGAAGAATCAAAAGGTTAATAGGTAATAAATGCCCGGAATCTAAAACAGCAGGTTAGGTTTAGTTAGAGTAGGTCGTGCTTCACACGAAGTTTCACACTGTTCTATCTATCGGAGATAGTTCGTCCATGAGGATTCCCCCTGACAAAACAAAAAAAAATACACTTAAGTATACAAAAGGCGTCATCAAGTTCAGAAACCTGACCAATCACAAAATTGGTCCTGAAATCTTTCCACGACAAGAGTTTCTAAACCCAGATAGCCTCTGGCGCCAATTTGGGGGATTGCAAGCGCACTCTCAAGTTTCAACCCCTGGTCAAGTGGCGCTAAAGCGAAACCAGATGGGATTTTTCGAACCACACTAGCATGCATTCCTATGGTCTTTATCACCATTGTTGACTTGACACCACCCACTAAGTTGGCGCCTAACACCCTTATCTCAATTGGTGACACGGATATGTAACATAATAATATGGGTACCGGCGCGATGCATACCACCCCGGCGTCCAACAATACTGAATCGATTACGGGCGTACGACCAAGGAACGTTGTTCCTGACTTGGGAGGGGAGGGTCACGTATCTCAAAAACTAGAGCTGATAGAAAAAACCTGGTAGCATTTTTGAAATCATCACATTACAAACATTCAAAATCAGTTGTTGGATTTCCGGCACCAGAGTTTTTTTTTCATTTTGTTGGCCTGTGTAATCTCATAATTCGTAAAGAGACAACATATAAAAAATAACTTTGGTTGAATTAGGTTTCTGCTCTCAATTTTGGTCGAAAATCAGGCTATGAGTAAAACTGGGCCAATTATAATAATCATTCAAATAATATTGACATCACATACTTTCACTAAATGAAAATGAATTTTTTCAGAACTGAAAACACTCGCACCATTTAAGATAAATTGGAATTTTTGTAACACGCATGACACACATGAAACTTTTGGTTTTCGCATGTGATGTTTAGCCCTTTAAATTATTGGAGACGGGGTTTATCGGACAAACAGCAAAAATTTCCGCGCTTCTGGCATTTTTCCCTCGAACTATTCGAAAGATTAACTGACTAACCTTGAGCTGCAAATCCGCATTCCAGTGGGCTGAATTGAAGTAGAAGAAACAGGATTAAGAATATTCCAAAGATTCATTATTGGAAATACCAAACTGTTTCTCCTCTTCTATTATATAGAAGCTTTTCGCACACCGGTCGTATTTTTGGCGCTTCTGTATAATTGAATGAAATAACCAGACAAGACGCGGCTGTATCCCGCCCTATTCCTGTTCTAATGAGCGAGAAGCTTAATAGGAAAGTTCACCGTCGAATATTGACTTGCCATGAAGCCACGATCAATGTAGGCGCTTTTCCAGCACAAGTCAATTGTATTTTGTCTTGGTCGAATACGCTTTATGGGTATCCGAAGTAGATCGGTATTTTAGCGCGAGACAAAGGGATTCCAGGCTCATAAAATTAAAGACTGGGGACTGTTGCTTGATATTTTTATGCAGATGTTCGTTGCCACAAAGACTTTACGTAATATTACCTCGAATGAATTCGATTCCTTTCTCGAGCTTACTAAAATCTGAAGTGTCCATATTTTATAATTGTGCCAGAGGTATGATCGTTCTGTCGCGGTCGTCACTCTCTTTATATATACGCGGCCTCTCCAAAAAGTTAGATCGTTTTACACTCAACCCATCCTTAGTACGGACAAAGCTCGACGGTCTGCCTCACGCTATAGATACGCAGCTTTATGAGTAATCTTTTTCAAAAACCTTGCCAGCCTAGTGTACAACGTAAAATTTTCCCGCTCAAAAAGTCCCGGCACCAAATAATGCTTCTTCTCAATATCAATACAGGTATTTTGTAATAGTTATTTGTGTATAAAGGGCGTAAGCAAGCTTAAATACAGTTACTCTACCAAAATAAGCATAGTAGAATATTTCAGAAGAAAATTATGCTAGTGAACTCTAATACTCTAATACCAAGGTAAACCAGGCTTAAGGCCCATATACAGATGTGAGTCTAAGTCTCGAGAATTTGCGCGCGAGACTATTTTGTCTGAGGTGGACAGTCACTATAGGGTAGTCCAACAAAACAGCTGATCGCCTTCGCGAGAAGTTTTCAACCGATAACAATCTTTGGCAAGATCTTAGATACTACTGCGGTATTTTTAAATACACCCCCCAAATACCAGAAAACTTGAGAAATCCTGATGAAATCAATCGGTCATTCATTTCATTTATCCCACAACCTGTACCTAGTTGATCCGGAGGACACAATCAAATTTTACTCGCACAACCGGAAAGGATCGTAAACCTCTCTCCTCGAGTTCACTACCGTATCAGAAATGGATGTACTTAACATTTTATCACAGTTGAAATCTAAAGCCTGTGGCATTGATGGCATCAATATATATGTACTGCATTTATGCACACCATTTATCCTTTCATTTGTCACACATCTCATTAACTACTGTATTTCCAACTCAGTTTATCCAACTTCCTGGAAGCGGGCACTTATAATCCCAAAACCAAAGAAAGCTTCTCCTAAAGAGTACAAGGACCTCAGACCTATAGGCATCCTTCCATGTTTATCGAAGATACTTGAAAAAATAATAAATGAACAACTAATTAATCATATCGAGGCCAATAATATACTTCCTGAAACACAATCTGGTTTTCGAAAACAACATAATTGCTCCACCACACTAACACGGATGATATCTAACGTGCCACATATATTGGTAATTTCACCTTGCTTATTCTCTTGGACTATGGTAGAGCCTTTGACACCCTTGATCGTTCTAATATATTGTTGGCAGTTCTTCATCACAAAGGTCTTGACGACGAGAGCCCTTCAAACAATTTTTGAGCGCTCGTACTACTTACACGAGGGCTATATCATTTCGTCACGATGTCTGTATTTTTCGAATTTTGAGCCGAAAATGGTCTCAAACGACTATGTTCGACTCACTGATGACGAATCCGTCGAAAAATTCGAGTCTGTCCGTCCGTCCGTCTGGCCGTCCGGCCGGCCATATACACGATAACTCTCGAACGGAATGTCCTAGAAATTTGAAATTTTCAGGGTAGGTTCGACTCTCAAATGCCGCGGTTAAGTTCGTTATTGGGCAAAATTCGCCGAAGGGTTCCGTAAATATGGCCGCTTGAAATTTTGTTTTCCTGATTACTTTAAAACTACAGATTCGATCGAAATGAAATTTTCCACTCTAATGGAAAATGAGGTGTTCAAGCTACATGCGAAATTTTGTTCAGATCGCATCACCAGAACCATAGAAACCATAGAAAATTGTAACTTTTGAACGGAAACGCCTAGGGACTTGAAATTTTCAGGATAGGTGTGGATCTCGATTGTCGTGATCACTTTCATCTATGAGCAAAATTATACTAGGGGTTCCGTAAATATGGTCGTTTGAAATTTAGTTTTCTTGATAATTTCCAAACTAGAGATTCTGTATACGAAATTCTGTATACTAATGGAGAATGATATATTCAAGCTACATTTCTCTAGATCGCATGACCAGAACCATAGAAACCATAGAAAATCATAACTTTCGAACGGAAAGGCCTTGGAACTTGAAATTTTCAGGATAGGTGTAGACCTGAAATGTGGCGTTCACGTTTATCAATGAGCAGAATTATACTAGGGGTTCCGTAAATACGGTCGTTTGAAATTTTGTTTTCTCAAGAATTCCGAAACTACGGATTCGATCGAGATAAAATTTCGTATCTTGAACGAGAATGATATATTAAAGCAACATTTTGTCCAGATCGCAAGACCAGAACCATAGAAACCATAAAAAATTATAACTTCCGAAGGGAAAGGCCAAGGATTTTGAAATTTTCAGGGTGGGTTTGGATCGCGAATTTCACGGTCACGTTCATCAATGAGCAAAATTAGACTAGGGGTTCCGTAAATATGGCCGTTCAAAATATTTTTTTCCTGATAGTTTCGAAACTTCTGATCGGATTGGAATCAAATCATGCACCTAGCTGAGGAATAATGTATTCAAACTACGTGCAAAATTTTGTCGAGATTGCATCACCAAGACCATAGATACCGTAGAAAATTCTAGCGAATTATCGAAACAAAATTGATCAGCTGAAGCACTGACATGAAGTCTGGAGTTTCGCCTAAGTTTCAGAATTTTTTTGACAGCTGTCGATAATTCCTTCAATTGATTTCTGAAAGTGGAAAATGCGAATCTACCTACATGGTGCATTTACGAGCGCTCAAAAGCTCCTGCCTTCACGGCAGTGCTTTTTGTAATTTTTTTTCCTGATAATTCCGAAAATACTGAGCAGATTGGAATGAAATTTCGCACATAGATGAAGAATAATGTATTCAAACTACGTGGAAAATTTTGTCCAGATCACATTTTCGCCTTAGTTTGAAATTATCTTTGACATCTGTCAAAATCTTTCCAATTGGTTTCTAAAACTGAAGAATGCGAATCCACCTAGAAAGTGAATGAACGAGCGCTCAAAAGCTCCTGACTTCAAGGCAGTGCTTTTCTAAATATTTTTTCCCTTTCTTTTTGGGTTGAGTAGAGCAGAATATGCATGAGCATAACTGGACTCCGCCCTTTTTCACAATATAATGAAATAGCTAATCGCAACATCTACTGTAATTGTTATTATTATCGTGAAAATAAAGAACATATCATTATTATTATTATTATTCGTGTGAAATAAAAGCGAAATATCTTCGAGATAGATCAGAACATTTCTGGCTAAATGAACCTTTTCATCTCTCATATGTATTACCTATCGTCAACGAAAATTTTGATTCCAATGGTCAAATATTCATACACTTTCAAATTAACACAAATAATAATGATAATCATCACGGATTGATAACTATTATGAATCAAAGATAATTGTTTGAGCAAAGCATTCTCCTTTTGCTCCAAGCGCGTTGAAGCAATCCACGTAATCGCACGTTTGAACCCAATTACCAAACTTATCCCAAGACTCAAAGGCCCCACCTCACCAATGTTCCGGTGTAATTAACCATGCGTAGCCATTACCTCATATTCCTGCATAGGCTTCCCCATTTCCCCTCTGAAGCTACGCTAAACGCCCTTTATGTGACCTATATATTTTATATCGACATGAGTAGCCAGATTGTATATCCAGAAAGCAAATATTCCGTCACTTTTAATAACTACCTGTTGAGAGAATATAATTATTGTGTTCAGTTCATTGTTGTTGTTTGGTGAAGCTCGTTTCCCGGCGATGGTTTATATTTATCAGTTGAGGTCTATAAATAAAATAGTGATACCTATAATAGTTATTCATGCATCAAGGAAAGGCCGTACCCAGAGAAAAAATTCGGAGGGTCTGGTTCTGAATCTCGGGTTTCGGATATTCATGAAACTAGGTGTTTTTGAGCGCTCGTACTACTTACACGAGGGCTATATCATTTGGTCACGATGTCTGTATTTTTCGAATTTTGAGCCGAAAATGGTCTCAATCGACTATGTTCAACTCACTGATGACGAATCCTTCGGAAAATTCGAACCTGTCCGTCCGGCCGTAAGCACAATAACTCTCGAACGGAACAACCTAGAGACTTGAAATTTTCAGTGTGGGTTCAGTTCCCGAATGCCTCGGTTGAGTTCGGTAATGGGCCCAATTCCACAAGGGGTTCCGTAAATATGGCCGTTCAAAGTTTTGTTCTCCAGATTACTTGACAACTACTGATTTGATCGAAATGATATTCTGCACTCAAATGGAGAATGAGGTGTTCAAGCTACATGTGAAATTTTGTCCAGATCGCATGACCAGAACCATAGAAACCATAGAAAATTGTAACTTTTCGACGGAAACGCCTAGGGGCTTGAAATTTTCAGGACAGGTGTGGATCTCGAATGTCGTGATCACCTTCATCTTTGAGCAAAATTATACTAGGGGTTCCGTAAATATGGTCGTTTGAAATTTAGTTTTCTTGATAATTTCAAAACTACAGATTCGATCATGACGAAATTTTGTATACTAATGGAGAATGATATATTCAAGCTACATATCTCCAGATCACATGACCAGAACCATAGAAACCATAGAAAATGATAACTTTCGAACGAAAAGGCCTAAGGACTTGAAATTTTCAGGATAGGTGTGGATCTGAAATGTCGCGTTCACGTTTATCAATGAGCAGAATTATACTAGGGGTTCCGTAAATACGATCTTTTGAAATTTTGTTTTCTCGATAATTTCGAAACCACGGATTCGATCGAGATGAAATTTTGTATTTTAATCGAGAATGATATATTAAAACAGTATTTTGTCCAGATCGCATGACCAGAACCATAGAAACCATAGAAAGTTGTAACTTTTGAACGCAAAGGCCTAGGAACTTCAAATTTTCAGAGTGGGTTTGGATCGCGAATATCGCGGTCACGTTCATCAATGATCAAAATTAGACTAGGTATTCCGGAAATATAGCCGTTCAAAATATTTTTTTCCTGATAGTTTCGAAACTACTGATTGGATTGAAATGAAACTTTGCACCTAGCTGAGGAATAATGTATTCAAACTTCTTGCGAAATTTTGTCCAGGTCGTATCACCGAGACCATAGATACCTTAGAAAATTCTAGCGAATCATCAAAAAAAAATTGGTCAGCTGAAGCACTGACATCTGGAGTTTCGCCTAAGTTTCAGAATTATTTTGACAGCTGTCGAAAATTCCTTCAATTGATTTTTAAAACTGGAAAATGCGAATCTACCTACAAGTTGGATGTACGAGCGCTCAAAAGCTCCTGACTTCACGGCAGTGCTTTTCGTAATTTTTGGAGAAAAACTCCGATATTTCAAGGGCCATATCTCTGTAACTATTTGGCTTATAGAAACGAAATAGTTTTCATTTCATTGTGAATTTGACCTTTTTCGAATAAATTTTTTTCAAACTAGCACGAGCTCAGCGAAAATCCGAAAAAAGTGCGACAAAATCGCAGTTTTTCGGCCACTGTTTTGTTAGCACTGCATCCCGATGGTTGCAAATCAGGATATAAACTCAGTAATACTGAGTTACATTTAATGTAAGTTCAATGCACGTTTCGTATGATATGACATGCCGATATTCTAGTATTCGTCTTTAACGAAATTAGATATTGATTGCGATTTTTCCCAAATGGGTGGTAATCAGGAACGTGAATAAATCGTTAATTCTTCGCAGAAATCAGGAATTCAATCTCATTGAAGCTCCATTCAATTGAACAGATCCTAATTCGTTTCCTTTTCAGGAAATTGATTTAGTCAAGAACAGCTACCTGCACTTCCTGTTCAATTCGCTAAGGAAAAGATTTTCATCACTCTCGAGAATTAATTGAAATGAATCGAATTTAACTCCACTAATCAAAATGGTGGGAAAATTGATACAAAGTATAAGAAGTGGGAAAACTGAGAGGCCACCGGCCCCAATTTTGCGCCCTCATTTTTTCTAGAACTCATCCGTTGTGAATTCGCCAGGAATAAGAATGCAGTAGAGCAGCTGATGAAATTGTGTCTTAAGGTGCATACTCACTAAGCGAACGAACAGCGAACTCCGAACAACGAAGGTTCGGAGTTCGTTCGGCAGCAATTTGTCGATTTCGTTTCGATGAAGCAAACTCCGCACCGAATACAGTGTTTAAGAAGTTCGCTATTCGCTGGGCATTCGGCATCTACTCCATTTATTGTAAGAATGTGTGACGAAATTATTACAGCATCGTCTTTCATAGTTATTGCGGGTTTACTGAAAACCAGTGAAGAACAAAAAAGTAAACGAAGTCATTGGATGTCAAAACTTTATCAAAGTCGGAATCAATATAGGGGATTAGACCTGATTTAAGGAATGATTTAGGGCAGTAATTTTGGTAGAATATCCCCCGCGGATTTTGAATTTTTTCCTGGAAAAATTAGTGAAAAAATTTGTGAAAAGTCAACAAATTTTCGAGAAGCAATTCCACCTAAGGAAAGGGTGGCGCTAACCCTCCGATTTTTGGCAACTGAACATTTCAACGCAAATTCGACGTTCGGTTCGAAATTACACTAGAAATAGCGAATCCCGTCCACACCGAACAGCGAATCTCTTTGATGTACCGCTCTTCCACCGAACGACGGCGAAGGCGAACCGAACGGAAAATGCCATTCGATTCGCCTTCGCTTTAACGTATACATTGACCGAATTCAAATTCGCTGTTCGTTCGCTTAGTGAGTATGCACCTTTAGGCGCTGGTCTCCTCGAACCGCTCGCACGCGACCTACGACGTGCGGTGACGTCATACGGAAGGCTGTCGGTGTAACTTTTAGATCTCGGCCGCCCTGAATCTCGCCCGCCCTGGCGGTTCAGAGAGACCGTGCTCATGGTTTCCCGAACATATAATTCGAGGCGTCTCCGCGTCGGTCGTCCGTCGCGTTTCGAGGAGACCAGCGCCTTAGAAGGTGACGTAATGAAAGGCGTAACCAAACATTTTTATGAAAAGCTATGTGCATCGCACCGTGGAAATTATGGTATTATGGCACTTTATCTTGAGGTGCCAATTCTCTGCACGTACGAGGACGTCAACCCTAACAACTTTCCGACTCACGACTAATCTGAGCTAGTCCATATACTGCAGACGAAGTACACCGACACAGGCTGTTCATTTGAATAGTTGAAGTCGTCTGCCTCAGGCAAATATCATTATAACCGAAGATGTCACAACCGGAAATGAAATTATAACATAAATCTGCACTTCTGCCCGCTTGTTTTTATGAACAATAGCGTAATCATTTTTCCCAAATAGCCATAATTTTCGAATTTTAAGTCAACAAAGGTATGAAACGATTATTGGACCCACAGCTGAAGCATTCGAAGCAAGTTCAATTTTGTCCGTCCGTCCGGGCGTAAACACGATCCTTTCGAAATGAGAAACCTAGAGTTCCGGAATTTTCAGCGTTCGAAGACTGAATGATCAGCGAAAGTGTTCCGCAGATATAGCCATTCGAATTTATTTCCTCAATAATTCGTAAATCAGATTTGAATGAATTAAAACTTCGTATTCAGTTGTAAGATAACGACTCGAAGATTCATGTGGAATAACGTAAGAAACGTATAACTGGAAGATTTGAAAAAAAAATATCCTTCAAAAATTCGATATCTCAAAAACTGTTAGTTGTATCCTGCCGAAAGAGAGAGAGAGAGAGAATGTTTTATTGACTGAAAGCAATCTACAAGAGGACCTTAGATCCTTCAGCTTAGTACAACCTGGTTTTACCCAGTTTAGAAAAGCAATTTCTTTTTCATCAGGTTTGTATGTTGATTAAAGTTGCGCTTTTGACATAATATGTTCGCCTAGGATTCAAGAAGTTATGAGGAAATTCAGCTTTCGAGCTGTTCCATGTACCTATATCGCAAAAAAAAGGTTTTTCTGATATATCATACGATGATTCCATCTTTTGACGTTTATGAAAATCAAATTAAAGTTACTGAAAAAACTACAACTTGAGGAAACGAGACTCTGGTTTCGAGGTGCACGGCCAAGTTATGAGGAGGTACTATGTATGGTTAGTCTCAGTACTTGCGGGGCCTTGATCATAACTCTGACACCCGTTTGAGAGGTCACCATTTCAAGTTGAAAAAGAAGAACTTTTCTGTCAGGTGCCGCCAGAAATTTTTGGGAAATCGCGTGTTCACAGCGTGGAATTCCTTACCTGCGGAGATTATCAGTACTAGTTCGGTTGGTAAATTCTAGAGTGAATTGGATACATGGTTGACTGAGGCTCATTTCTGATGGTTGTGAATGTGACACTTTGTTCTGATTGGTTTATTGGGCTCAGTTTGTATTTTCTTCGTCAGCATCATATTTTGGTTGTTTATTACTGTAGCAGACATGTTCATTACTTTTAAGCCCTTCATAATCCATTCTTTCAATGAGATAAGGCAGGACGACATGTTGGAAATTTGAGCAAGATCTCGTCTTTTATTCATTGAGCAAGTCTTAGATGTTATGAGTAGAATGCGAAGAAAAGAAAACCCTTCCCAAATACAAAAGCGGTGGTGCCACAACGTAGAGGAAGCAGGTGAGAATATTTCTCAGATGGAAATCGATCACCTAATCAAGAAGTAGGCCAAGTCAATGAGTGATTTTAAAGTTTTCTATGGGATCCTTTCATCCGAGTCTCTTCAAATTGTGATCTCCACTTATTTCACTCAATAAAAATTGATGAAAAGCACTGCCTTGAAGTCAGGACCTTTTGAGCGCTCATTCATCCACCTTGTTGGTAGATTCGCATTTTCCAGTTTTAGAAACCAATTGAAGGAATTTTTGACAGCTGTCAAAAACTTTTAACGTGATCGCGACATTCGCGATCCAAACCTATCCTGAAAATTCCAATTCCCTAGACCTTTTCATTCGGAAGCTATTATTTTCCATAGTTTTTATGGTTCTGGTTATGCGATCTGGACAAAATGTAGCTTCAATATATCATCCTCCATCAAAATACGAAATTTCGTCACCATCGAATCCTTAGTTTTGAAATTATCAAGAAAACCAAATTTCAAACGACCATATAAACCAGACCCCTAGTGTAATTCTGCTCATTGATGAACATGACCGCTGCATTCGGGATTCACACCTATCTTGAAATTTTCAAGTCCCTAGGCCTTTCTATTGGACATTTATAATTTTCTATGGTTCCAATGGTTCTGGTCGAAAAAAATAAAAAACATAATATATATAAATACATAATGCCAACCCTGTATATTGCAGATGAACTCCTTATCTATTCTTATTCGAATGTTCATATTACCTTGTTATATTCTGATGACACATCATTTTGAACACGCCACGTGTGTGGGTGTATATTTGTCCTTTTGTTCGATACTGTTTGTCGCAATTAATTTGAGATAAGAGAATGTTATAAATACCTCTCAAGACGAATTGGTCGTCAATAATTAAGTGCATTTCTTACTAGCTAATTGTTAGAATAGGTTGGATAATCTTCCGTTGTAAATAAACACTTTTTTAAAAAGTCGGCTTTCGCTCCAAAAACGTAATTGGCGACGAGGATGGAATTGTGCCGGTTTTCGTGAAGACCTGAGTATCGAAACTTCGTGCGTGAAAACGTAGTTATCGCCCGCGCTAAGAACTTCCAAAACTTTCACTTTCAACTGTTAAGGTGCCAAATCCAGCAACAACGAAGAGAAAAGCCGTTGGAGCCCTGATTGTATGGGTAGCCTCTGCAACGACTTCAAAGAAACAACGTGGTGAGAATCCTATCTAGAAACACTTTTTTATTCCCAGTCCCTGACCCTGGTCCAAAGTCTTCAATCTTTTACCACGGTTTTGAGCGTAAAACTTGTGTGAGTTTTCTCTAGGTTTCTTATAAAAAAACCGATTACCAGAGTCTTTCCTGGGTTTCTTTTAAAATAAAAAACCGAATACAATTAATTTTTTGAGTGAAATAATAATTTTTCAAGATTACTTCCGTAAAGCATTTTAAAGGCCGGAAGAATACGAATACAATGGCAGTCGCACCAGAACCGAATATGTTTGATAGATTAAAATTAATTGATTTATTTTCGAAATCAATAGTACCGTTTGATGGTAATTCCGCGAATCTCGCAAGATTTTTGAATCAGTGCGAAAGATTTTATAATATGTTCCGATCTGCCGACGCGTTAATAAATGAAGCAATAATCGATATTATAAAGAGTAAATTGGTAGGAAATGCCAGAGAAATCATAAGTTCCAATGAGAGAATTACTGATAACTGAAATGACTTGAAAGAATTTTTGAAGTTAAGATTTGAGGAAAAAATTAGCCTCACAGTTTTATTTTGGGATCTCCAAAATGCCCAAAGAATACGCAATGAAAATGATTTAGATTTTCTTGAGAGAATTGTCGATTTAAAAAATAAATACGACTCACAAGTCGAATTATCGAATTTACCGATTCTTGAAAAGGATCAAGAAAAGAATATTGCGTCACGAGTAGCAACAGGAGTTCTGCTCTATAATATTAACTCCGAATCAAGAACAGCCCTTAGAGGTCATGAAATTATGAATTATGACGATATTGTAAATTTTATTCGTCAAGATTATTACTTTTACCAACAACCCTATATGCATTATAAAAACCAAAATAATAATAATAATAATCAAGCAAACTTCCCAACTAATAATTATAGAAGTTTTCCTCATAATAATCAATCGAATTTTCCCCAATCTAGTTAAAATAATCAAAGAAATTTGTATCCAAATAATTCCCAACCGAGATTCCCATCTCAACCGATTAATTTCCTACAAAGACAAGTAAAAACTTATTTCTCGACAAATCGTCAAGTTTTTGGAAATAATCCAAATACCTCTAATAATGAACGTAAAAATGAAAATGTTTTCAAACCTCATCCAAATCAAAGGATACAATCTCCCCCTGAAAAAATGTCGATTCAGACAAGAAATTATCCCCAGAAGAGATCCAATTATTCTACCCAATATCAGTCCCCAGAGACAATTTTTTAATAATCAACCCAATCCAAATATAATGATTGAAGAATTAACAAATATAGCGTCTACTTCGAAAGACACAAGATTTGAAAATCGAGATTTTAATGAACGTTCATATCCAGAACATAATAATTCCAGTAAATATTTAAATGAAAATTTTCGAGATCGAGCCATGAACGACTCATTGACTTAAATAATACATTAGATAACACGAACCAACTCCCTTATATTCAATTCCAAAATCCCAAATGTAAACTTTTAATTGATAGTGGATGTTCTGTTTGTCTTATTGATCCAAAATTCGCGTATAATAATTTTCCTAAAAATATTTTTAATGAATCTACGACACTAACTGCATGTTTCAAAAAGCAAACTGCTAATGGAAAAGTTTCAATACCTTTATTCCCTGAATTTCAAATAAATGATTTTCATCCTTTTGTCGTATACAAGTTCCATAAGAATTATGATGGTCTTATAGGAGCAGATTTTTTGAATAAATATGGACTTAACTTAGATTTTAAAAATCAATTATTAATTAATGAATATTCTCAAATCCCTTTTTATTATCAACAAGTATGTCAAAAACTCCAAAATATCCCAAAGGATCCTGAGTTTTCAAATATAATAAAACATAAAATTGATACGATCAACCAACACTTAGCAGATATCCAGAATATTTTAGAAGCATTTAAAGCGGATAATCTGAAAATTCAATTAGATGAATGTTCTCTTAAAACCGAAATTAAAACAAGTGATAATAATATTCCTGAAGGAATCGTACCTAATTCAAAAATATTGAAAGCAGCTACTGAATCCCCAATTAGAAAAACTCGTAACTCCTTTAATCCTTCATCGCATAAGAGAATAAAACTAGAAGAATTTGATTATGAAATTCGTTATGAAAAAGGTTCAACTAATAATGCTGATGCTCTCAGTCGAATTATAATAGAGTCAGATAATAAATTGACTTATAAAGATTTTGTAAAAAATTATGAATTGAAAAATATTAAAGATTCCCCTGAGATAATTGAAAAAACAGGTAATTTAT
The DNA here is from genome assembly GCA_963966015.1 of Aphidecta obliterata. Classification (NCBI taxonomy): domain Eukaryota; kingdom Metazoa; phylum Arthropoda; class Insecta; order Coleoptera; family Coccinellidae; genus Aphidecta; species Aphidecta obliterata. The sequence goes on along the minus strand of OZ014431.1, from coordinate 22,609,890 downwards.
TCATAGCGCCAAAGAATTATGCGTTAGCACATTGCGTTTCCCGAGATTTTCACATGAACAGAGGTATAGCATTCGAATTTAAAAATAAATTTGGTCAAGTAGATAATTTAAAATCTCAAAATAAGCTACTAGGAGAAGTAGCAATGATCCAAATAAATGATCGAAACATTTATTATTTAATAACGAAAGATTCGTATTTTCATTAACCGGAATATGAAACCGTTTTTCAATCTATATTATATCTTAAAGAATTATGTCGGTATAATAATGACAAATACTTAGCTTTACCAAGAGTTTCATGCGGTCTAGTTCAATTAGACTGGACGATTATTTTAAGTATGATAAAATACATTTTTGCGGAATCTAATATAAAGACAATTGTATTTTCCTTACCGAATCGGAATATCGGAGGAAATACTAATGAATTTAAAAATAATCCAATGAAAGGGATTAATACGTTCGAAAAAACGAACAGGATCGATAATGATCCAATGTTAAAAATAAATAAATTCGCAATGACGAATAGGATCGATAATGATCAGATGTTAAAAATAAATAAATTCGCAAATACGAATAGAATCAAAAATGATTCAAGGGCGACAAATGCCAGTAATGCCACAGATGCAAATTATTACGAAAATACGAAAATGAATAGAATCGAAAATGATTCAAATATAAATAATCATAATAATATTGAAATAAATAGAATCGAAAAAGATTCATCGTTAATTAAAAATCGAATAAATAAGGAAAAATATGAAGCTTGTTTGAAATGGTTAAATTCAAACGATGAAATAAAAATAAATTTAAATGAGACAGAATGTTTCACTGTCCAGTAATATTAAGGATCCTATATTAAAAATCCCATATACGGAGAAACGGTTAAAGTCACCATCTTCGAAAGAAATTTCCAAAATTATCCCTTATTACAAAGTACGGAAAAAAGTCATAAATATTTAATTACGTAATATATCTCATCTATATACCTGAGGTCTACCTACCTACCTACATAGATAATTTTTATTCAGACGATATCAATCTTACGAAATATAATTTCGAATTAATTAATAGGATTGCACAAAAGCGATATTTCTTAAAAATATTATTTGAGATAAATCTCATTTTCATTTGCTTGTTGGTAACATAAAACATTCTTTGAACAACGGTATTTACAAACCCTTGTTTCATATTATTGATAATCATCATTATTCTTCGCTTCGCCATTACATGAAGAATTAAAAAGATTATGGTGTTTTCCTTTAAGCATGTTTTGAACAACAATGCTCTATACACTTTATTCCGTATTTCAAGAATTAAAAATCCCTTGATTTAAATATTAAACAAAATATTAGAATTTAAAAATGGCGTAGTCCAAGATTTTTGTATAATCCATAAAATTGAAATTCATTATATCACAAATTATAATCCCAATTCGAACGCATTAGTAGAAAGATTCCATTCTACACTGATAGAACAATTGCGAACAATTGAAAGTAGGAATTCAACTTTTCCGAGCAGACTTTCCCAAGCTTTATTAATTTATAATAATTCGAATCATTCAAGTCTAGAAATGACACGCCTATGCAAATTATTAAGGCAGATTTAAATTACTCTTTACCAGTTGAACGTACACATAACGAACAAGTTCAAGATTATGTGGAAAATTACATAGACAATCTTAATGAGATTGCAAATCAATTAGAAAAGAATAAAAAGAAAAATATCGCGCGTTTGGAGAAAACGAATGAAAAGCGATCAGCAAAAGAAAGTCATCCCTTAAATAAAAATCCTACTTATATTAAAAATCCAATAACGAGAAAAATGGACCTAGCATTCAAAAAGGTTAATACTCGTGAAATTGATAATTTACGCAGTCAGGATAATAAAAATAAACACATTTATCATGAGAAAATTCTTAAGCAAAGAAAAAACTAGTTCAAAAATTTTGTTACAGACTATACGTCATCCTCGCGATATTATTCGAAATAATTATCGTATCATGTATGGATATCATTCCAATTGAAAGCAACATATTACCAATCGCATTAGGAAAAGCGTATGTCACACATAAAAATCTTCAATTGATATATCACGTAGATTTAAATAAAATCGAAGAATTGATTTTGAATTATCAGAAAGAAATAATTAAATTAGAAAAGTCAAAATCTAATTTTTGCTCAAACAGCCAATTTTAAGTATCTACAGCATACTAATGAAATCAATATTAATACCATGGAAGAATTGTTAAATGAAAAAATTAGAGTTAAAAGAGGACTCATTAACTTAGGAGGAAAGATTTCAAAGATTTTATTCGGAACGTTAGATTCCGATGATGAAGAATTATATAAAAACTATTTTGATAGTATTCAGAAAAATGAAAAAGTTTTGATAAGAAATCAAACAGTCATAAATGATTTAAAAAATAAGTATATTGAAAAATTTCAGAAAATGTCAGAAAACCTTAAATTGCTTCAAGTTATACCAGCAATGCAAGAGATTCAACGCATCTCCTGACATTTGAACTTAAAGATATCAGAAATATTCTAGATGAAATTGCAACCGCAGTGAGTTTTGCAAGATTACATCTTTTACACGAATCAATTTTACCCTATTCAAAATTCCTTGAATTAATAAAAAACGTTACTATAATACCTTTACATCATCTGAAAGATTATTATCAGATATTTCATACGAAATTAATTTTCAAAAAGAAAGCATTACTATTTTTGAGCGCTCGTAATACTTACACGAGGGCTATATCATTTCGTCACGATGTCTGTATTTTTCGAATTTTGAGCCGAAAATGGTCTCAAACGACTATGTTCGACTCATTGATGACGAATCCGTCGGAAAATTCGAGTCTGTCCGGCCGTATACATGATAACTCTCGAACGGAATGTCCTAGAAACTTGAAATTCTCAGGGTAGGTTCAAATCTCGAATGCCGCGGTTGAGTTCGTTATCGGGCAATATTCGCCTAGGGGTTTCGTAAATATGGCCGCTCGAATTTTTGTTTTCATGATTATTCCGAAACTATGAATTCGATCGAAGTGAAAATTTGTACTCAGATGAAGAATAACGTATTCAAACTACATGCGAAATTTTGTCCATCTCGCATGACCAGAACCATAGGAACCATAGAAAATTATAACTTTCGAACGGAAAGGCCCAGAGACTTGAAATTTTCAGGATAGGTGTTGATGTCGAATGTTGCGGCCACGTTCATCAATGAGAAAAATTAGACCATGGGTTCCGTAAATATGGTCGTTCAAAATTCAGTTTTCTTGATAATTTCAAAACTATGTATTTGATCGTGACGAAAATTTGTATTTGAATTGAGAATGATATATTCGAGCTACTTTTTGTCCAGATCGCATGATCAGAACCATAGAAACCATAGAAAATCATAAGTTCCGAACGAAAAGGCCTAGGGACTTGAAATTTTTCAGGTTAGGTTCGGATCGCGAATTGTGCGAACACGTTCAGCAATGAGCAAAATTAGACTAGGGGTTCCGTAAATATAGCCGTTCAAACTATTTTTTTCCTGATAATTTCGAAACTACTTATTGGATTGGAATGGAATTTTTAATATCAATCCCAACGGTACACGAAGAAAGTTATGATTTATACAAGTTTTACTATCTACCACAAAACAATGTATCCCTTCCATATACCGATCCCTATTTACTCTCACAAGAAGAAACCCTGAAATGGTCAACGAAATTTTGCCATCCAGTGGAAGATGATTATCTGTGCGATCAAGACACCTTAGCTGAATAACCAGCATGCCTTCGAAATATTTTGAAAAACCACACCGAAAACTGTCCAAGAACGACAACGGTGCTTTCACTAGATTTAAAATTACTAGAAGATGGAAATATCCTATCCATCGGAAACAAAAATGTTTTAGAAAAATGTCTTCAGCAAACAAGACTTTATTTTGTGCCTCCTATGACAATTCTACGAACCAAATGTGCTGTGAGCAACACGAGAAAATAAAATCGTCCCAACTACTACATTCAATGAATGATTTTACCCAGAATGACTTTGTTCAACCCAAATTCTACAAATATTGAATCCCGGAAAGATGAAGACATCCCGGATATCAAGATAGAAGACCTGGATCAATGGAATCTCCAGCCTTCAAGATTCACATTTTTGCTAATTGTTATAATAATTTTATTGATAATTACTTATTTTATTTTGAAATACTTAAGAAAAGATATTTTTTGTAAAGCTACACCTACTACAGGTGATACCTTTATTCAAGGTGGGGAGGAATTACATAATGCCAACCCTGTATATTGCAGATGAACTCCTTATCTATTCTTATTCGAATGTTCATATTACCTTGTTATATTTTGATGACACATCATTTTGAACACGCCACGTGTGTGGGTGTATATTTGTCCCATTTGTCGCAATTAATTTGAGATAAGAGAATGTTATAAATACCTCTCAAGACGAATTGGTCGTCAATAATTAAGTGCATTTCTTACTAGCTAATTGTTAGAATAGAATACCATTAAATGAATGGTAGGGATGAGACCAATGAAACAAAAGAAGTACAGCCGCGATATAATTTAAGAAGAAGAAGAACTAAGTCTAAATGACATTCAGTATGACACGCATTTCTTGAAAAAGACACATTGTGATTGTAGTCGAAACGTTGAAATAAAGTCGAAGTTTTTAAATTACGATTATTTCTACACGGAACAAATCCCAAAAAATGAATCTATATCATATTTCCATCCGTGAAAACATCAAACTAAACATATATATATATATATATATATATATGTTATTTTTAAGGTTTTCACGGATGAAATTATTTGACTTATTATTTCTGGGATTGCTCCGTGTTTGAACTGAAACATATGAATTCATTTTTACGAATTTATTTCAACGTTTCGACCTATATCACAATGGTCTTTCTCAAGATATGAAAACGTACTGATTTCTCAAGAAATGCGTGTCAACTGAATGTCATTTAGACTTATTTCTTCTTCTTCTTAAATTATATCTAGGCTGTACTTCTTCCGCTTCATTAGTCTCATCCCCACCATTCCGAGGCTGCAACCACGCATCTCGAGCAGAGGGGACAGACGCAATCCAAGCAGTCATCTGATGGAGGCAGTGGCGGAGCGCAGCCTCGGAATGGTGGGGATGAGACCGGTAATCTGGAAACGTGGGTTCGAATCCCGCCTGGGGAAGTAGATTTTTCCGAAGTTCATTTGATTTCATTTAACATCTTTCTTTCAGCCATTATAATTACCTTATATATATATATATATATGCATTACTTTGTTAAGAAAAATAAAAAAAGACGCGAAGAAGCACCGTGGTGGCAGACCCAGTTGTATACTAGTAGAAATGAATTTAAAATTTCAGGCTTCTAGTGGCCTTCACAAAAATTTCACCAGAATGTCCCCAACAGACTTCGAATACTTGATTAATTAACAAAATGGCTCGAAAATGTACTAGATGGAGAACGGCAATTTCTGTCCAAGAAAGATTGGCAGTTCCTGAAGTGTGCGAAGCAACAACTAGAAATCCACTGACATTTTTTCGCTGTTCGCTAAAAACTTCTAACGTCTACCAAATTCAAATTCAGTCACTAAATCGACATCGCATTTTAACAGATTTAGTAGAAATTCCACTGAAGTGGCAACCGTACTGTCTATACATGGTTACAAGTGGTGCAACATCAGAGCGTATAATTTCTTTGATGCGGTGTTCAAAAACCGACAACCTAAGGGACGCCCCGCTGTAACTGTGTTACAGTGTTAAGCTGTTACGCAGTGCCGTCCAGACTTGTTACGATACGAGGTTTTGTTCTATTTCTCTACGCACCTTTACACCTAGCACGATATCAGACTCATCCCACATAAATTATTTTTGAATTTAGTTATTTTTCTTTGAATAAATTATTTCCACTCATACTCAAATGATTCTGCCCAGTTTGGTCGTGAAATTTCTACCGCTTCTTGCTGTTCCGATTCTGATAGCACTGACTCGGTATATGAAAAGATCAGTGTTTTTATAACTTCAAAAACAATCGTATCTCATTGCAAAGAAAATTAGAAATTCAAATCAATTTTCTCTTCTTCGAGCACCAGCGAGCAAGAAAGAAAACCAACTAATCAATCTCAATCCCCAATCAGATACGAATTTATATTATCTCATCATCCTCAGAATAAGAAATAATATCCAATTTATTTTCAGCACATTCCCAGACTGAAAGTTTCCGAGAGTTCGAGCATCAGGATTCCGAGGCGTCAAGATGCCGGTGGGGGGCAGAGTTGCTGGGAAGGTGTCGGGAATTATGACAGGAGTCTACGATGGTGAGTTTTTTTGCCAATGTATGAGTACGGTAAGCTTATTATGTATCTTCCATGGCATCCTTCAGTGGAAGTTTGTACTAGTAGAAGGTTCCGAAAAGATGTTCACGAAACTAATGTGTCGATTCTGAGATTACTACAGAAACCGTAAAATGAAGTTCCTGTAATCTCGACATAGCATTTCACTTGCAAGAAGGAATGAAGAGTATCAAAAAATGAACACACAGGTTGATGGAATTCATATTCATAACTTTCTTAAGATTTTATTGTCATTTCATCGGGTAGGTCCTTCGAGCCGATATTCGATACGTGTGTTGTTCTATATTTTGGAGCTTTGGATTTTGAACAAAAACACAGTTCTATAGTATCGTTCTGATATGAATAAGCTCATCTTTATTGTATGTCATTTGTTCTTCATTTCTCAGTTGGTCTATTCGTGTTTTTCCGATCAAGTTGATCCTCATCAGAATATCCATATGTATTAATGTAGTTTTCTATTGTTGTTTTTATTCTGCGTTGTTATTTCATACTTAATCTTTTATTTTTTCCTTATATTTCAAGTTTTTCACAATCTCGAATGTCCTCTTTTAAGTTTCCTTTTCCATCCATCACACAATTTGTCCGTGCTGATATTTTACTGTTTTATAGGTTTCTTGATGTGACAAACCATTGTTGTTACTGTTTCGGTGTCAGTTTTAATTTTGTTTTCTATTTCATCGACAATAGTTTCGGTCTCTTATTCAGATCGTGTTGATATTCTTCTTCATTCTGTTTTAGTTATGATAGAGTGGAGAACTGTCTTGGGTTTACTATTTTTTTCCCTGTCTATATTTGGTATCAGTTCCGTTGTCAACAGACTATGATCGATCCCTTGTCCAATCTATCGAAGATGACGTCTGCTACGGTGTATCTTTTAATGCTTAAGATATAGTCGATCTCGCTTTTTGTCCGTCAGTATGGGCTTCTCCATGTCCATCTACGGGTTCCTCATTTTTGAGCGCTCGTACTACTTACACGAGGGCTAAAATCATTTCTAAATTTTGCACTCAGATGAAAAATGATGGTTTCAAGCTACATGCAGAATTTTATCTAGCTCGCATGACCAGAACCATAGAAAATTATGACTTTGTGATGAAAAGGCCTAGGGACTTGAAATTTTCGGGATAGGTGTGCTTCTCGAATGTTGCGGTCACGTTTATCAATGAGCAAAATTAGACTGGGGGTTCCGTAAATTTGGTCGTTTGAAATTCAGTTTTCTTGATAATTTCAAAACTAAGGACTTGATCGTGACGAATTTCTGTATTTAAATAGAGCATGACATATTCGAGCTACAATTTTTCTAGATCGCATGACCAGAACCATAGAAACCATAGAAAATTATAACATTCGAACGGAAAGGCCTAGGGACTTGAAATTTTCAGGATAGGGGTGGATCTTGAATGACGCGGTCGCGGTCATTATAAATTAGCAGAGTTAGACTAGAGGTTCCGTAAATGTGGTCGTTTGAAATTAAGTTTTCTTGATCATTTCAAAACTACTGCTTCCATCGTGACGAAATTTTGTATTTTAATGGAGAATGATATATTCAAGCCACATTTATGCCATATCGCATGACCAGAACCATAAAAACCATAAAAAATTATAACTTTCGAACGGAAAGGTTTAGGGACTTGAAATTTTCAGGGTAGGTTCGAATCGCGAATTTCGCGATCACGTTCACCAATGAGCAAAATTAGACTATGTTCCGTAAATATGACTATTCGAATTATTTTTATCGTGATAATTTCTACTCGTGATAATTTCTACTCTACTCATTGGATTGGAATGAAATTTCGCACACAGCTGGAGAATAATATATTCAAAGTATTTTGTCCAGATCGAATTATCAAGACCATAGATACCGTAGCGAATTATCGGAAAAGAAATCATCTAAAGCACTGAGGTGAAGGAGTTTCGCCTCAATTTGAACATTTTTTGACAGCTGTCGAAAATTTTTCGAATTTGTTCCTGAAACTAAAAATGCGAATCTACCCACAAGATGGATGAACGAGCGCTCAAAAGCTCCTGACTTCAGACAGTGCTTTTCATAATTTTTTTCATTTTAAAACGATCGAATTTTCAGAAATTTTAAACTTGACATCCTTCAAAAATTATGAATAGCACCCATAGATCTGAACTATTTCTATGTCATGACCTACGATTTCCCATAGGAACTGGTTACTAACTTACTAACCCTTATTGAAATATTTTTTAAGTAATATTAAAACGAGATAAGAAAAAAATGTATTCATCTGATGAAGAGCTACCGGAAGACATTCTGGAAGCCGCCATGCTTGGATTTATTGCCAGAAAAATCTAAAGAGAGGTACGAGGAACAATATGTCTATTTTTTGATCTGGTGCGAAAGTAAGAATTTGAAAAGTTTTAAAGAGGAAGTTTGGCGTACTTTGTATTTTTCGATTTCGAAAAAGATTAGCCAAATTTTAGAACTCGACTTGTTCAGTGTACTGTCATTTGACTGATACTTACATGTAAAGATTTAGAATTGGAGTTCAAATTCAATTCTGTCCGTCCGATCGGTCGTAAACACGATAACCAGTGGCGGAGCAAGACCTTAATTTGATCTAGGAAAGTTACAAAATGTACGCAAATGTTTGAGAACAATGCTTTGAACTTGGACAGGTTGCCATAATTTGCTCTTGATATGACCACACGATAATATCTTATGCCATGTTGTGATACTCGTATGATGATTTCAAATACTGATACAATACTGAATCACAATCACTGAGAGTGTCTGATTGTCCCGTTTGATTATTTAAGCTTTCAATGCATTCTACAACATTATAGAATTGCAATAGTATGGCCTTCACTGCCTCGATTCTGCTTTTCCATCTTGTGTCTGATAATGGCTTCATAGTGAGCTTCAGTTTGCCTTTGATTAATTCCTAGTGTTTGCTGAAACTTGAAATTAGAAAATAAATTATCCGCGTCAACCAACAGCAGATTCCAGCTATGACAACCGCAAGGTGTGAAAAATGCCCTGAAAATAATAGGACATTGATAATCATCAGATTAACAAATTACACAGAATAAAAAGAAAATTGATAAATTCAATCACAGGGCGGAGTTCAGGTGGGTGTAAACCATGTGTTCTACCACTCAAACTCTGAAGAAAACATAATTCAATTGGCCATCTTTGTGCTTTGAGAGACTATTTGCACTATTGTCATATCCTTGGCCATGACAGTTTTGAATATCTAAGCTATTTATTTCTAACTCTCCTAGTATGGCATTGGTTGAATAATCTCCAGTCGTTTCAATTATAGAAGAAAACCGATAAAGTTCTCTTCCATTGTTCCGTTTGATGTATTACAGAATCTCAAGGTGACTCTAGTCTTTAATGCAATCGAGCAAAATACCGTAGTATTTAGCTTCTTTGACCCTACAAATCACTCCATCGGTAAATGTCTTCGACATCAGAGTGAACAATTCATTTCGAATAACGTGGTTTAGATTATGGTTGGCGAGTAGTTTGTCATTAATTAATACGTTTCGCGTTTCGGGTTTTCATGTTATGGAGGATAATATTAGGCATTAGTGAAGTTTTGATTGTAATTAAAAAGGAACAGAAGACAAGAGTCGTGTTTCGCTCAATTCTTCAACAGAATTATTCGAAATTCTAGTGAGAAGCATTAATGTAGGTACACCAAACCGAATAATAACAAAAAAATAAAATACATAATATATTGAATTGGCTGCTCTGATGGAGTGATAAATAAAAACACGATGGCTAGAGAACCTTCATTTTCCTTTCATGATTTCATAGATTCTTTCTATGACATTCCGTGTTAATGTTAACAATACAACGAAAGCTCTTTTTCGAAATATCATCGGTGCTTAGGAAAAAAGAAAAGAATATAATATATTACCAAATCCCCTAGAAGATAAAAAAGTTGAGGGAGAGATACTATTATACTTTGTGTCGCCTACTAAATCTGGTCTGAATGAATTGACCAAATTATGTATAGATAACTTGAAACTTCCCTCTGTCTGAGTGCTTTATTTCACCTCTCAGACGACAAACAAAATATCCATGTTCCGACTAATAATATCACTTAACGGTTTAAAGATTTTTCCAGGAAAATAGGTGCCAATATAAAAATTGTTGTAGATTTTCTCAGAATATCTTAACTGAAAACTCGATGAGGAATATCTTGGATTTAGAATATAGAACAAATTTTTGAGTACCCTCGGTAGCATCCTTCGCGTAAATATTCACAGATCTGTGAGATGATTCCTAGTTCACAGTTTGTGTCAGAATTTTATTGTCTACAGGTCTTACAGATGCACTAGAATCGAACTAGTCTTGCTTTGAAAAATATATATCCATATTCTTAGGGTTTTTATGATTTCCTGAATAACATATCCATCTTCTGCGTTTAGGATCATTTTAATCTCGAGCAAAACTATCCCCAGCTCCTTGTACTCAACTGGAGTTTTCTTACAGTTTTTGTTGTCCTTATTTATTTAAAACAATGCAGATTCTCAAAATCGTAGAGCCCGTTAAGACAGAAAGCGTTCCGCATTCTGCTTTCCTCTTTTGCGATCTTTGAAATGAGTAGAGTTCCTAGTGCCAACACACAAAGGGAACTTCACTTGTGAAGAACGAGAGATTAAGAATGCTCTTATTGTGCACGGCCCCTCAATTCCCAGACCAATTACAACTGTAATCTGCAGGTGATTAGATAATGAAGTTTGAAGTGAAAACATTGTTTTACAAACACATATTCAAGCTCCTCTCAAAACACATTATGTGAATTGGCGTAACTTGTTTATGCCCATAAAAACTATAGGTACTTATCTCCAGCCTTGCATTCAGTTCAACATGTATTGTCTGTACCATTCATCAAATTGATACAACCGCTACTGATAGTTACGGTCGAAAGCGTATGAAATGAATAGAGTGAAAAGCCTTTTTGTACGAACGTAAACATGCAAAGATTGGACATTGAAACGAGAGCTCATACAATGCTAGATAACAAACTCCTCAACTGGAGAACGGTCACTTTCTGTGGAAGTAGTATTGTGGTAATTTATATTCCCAAACTGTTATCACTGCATCTCCGATTCGTTTTCAACAAATCGATGTCTCAATCATGTTAAATGAACGGGAGCTTTCCTGTAGCCTCTAAAATCTATTTTTGAAATGTGCCCAGGGTTCAATGTTGGCATTCAGTCTATAGTAAATTCATTTGGAAATTTTTGTCCTCTACTATTTCATACTTGATTATCTATCTAGAAAATGAGTGGCTGGCACCTTCAATCTATTCTTAGCAATTATTGTAGACACATTTTCATGATATGACATTCATGTCATATGAAACGCATTAATTTGTACAAACGATCTATCGTATTATTTCCAACGTGCAATTTTCGTGAGGACCGGAATAGCCTCTCGAATATCGTTCCAGGTAATGAAGTGAATCGTTATGGGCAAAGAGCCAGATGAAGCATTTTTCAGACCAATTAACGTCGATATTAAACAACACAGGAAACTCATTCAATTTAACTTCTATGCTATTTTCAGGCTATTAGCGAAATGTTAGTTTGATTCTCTTGGGGATTTGTGAGGTAACTATTTTTTATTTTCTTGTAATGAAACAACGTAGACATATACTTTTGGTTATTTTTTTCTGATAGGTATTCAATCTTGGATCATAAACATTTTCCGACTAGATATTGTCACGGAAACTATATAAAAAAAATTACGAAAAGCACTGCCTTGAAGGCAGGAGCTTTTGAGCGCTCGTACATGCACCTTGTAGGTAGATTCGCATTTTCCAGTTTTAAAAATAAATTGAAGGAATTTTTGACTGCTGTCAAAAAAATTCTGAAACTTAGGCAAAACTCCAGACTTCATGTCAGTGCTTCAACTGATCAATTTTTTTCCGATAATTCGCTAGAAGTTTCCACGGTATCTATGGTCTTGGTGATGCGATCTGGACAAAATTTTGCACGTAGTTTGAATACATTATTCCTGAGCTAGGTGCATAATTTCACTCCAATCCGATCAGTAGTTTCCAAACTATCAGGAAAAAAATATTTTAAAAGGCCATATTTACGGAACCCCTAGTCTAATTTTGCTCATTGATGAAAGTGACCGTGAAATTTGCGATCCAAACCCACCCTGGAAATTTCAAGTTCCTAGGCTTTTTCGTTCAAAAGTTAGAATTTTCTATGGTTTCTATGGTTCTGGTCATGCGATCTGGACAAAATATTGCTTCAATATATCATTCTCGATTAAAATACAAAATTTCATCCCGATCGACTCCGTAGTTTCGAATTTATCGAGATAACAAAATTTCAAACGACCGTATTTACGGAACCCCTTGTATAATGTTGCTCATAGATGAACGTGATCACGACATTCAGAATCCACACCTATCCTGAAAATTTCAAGTCCCTAGGCGTTTCCGTTCAAAAGTTACAATTTTCTATGGTTTCTATGGTTCTGGTCATGCGATCTGAACAAAATTTCACATGTACCTTGAACACCTCATTCTTCATTTGAGTGCAAAGTTTCAACTCGATCGAATCTGTAGTTTCGAAGTAATCAGGGAAACAAAACTTTGAACAGCCATATTTACGGAACCCCTGGTGGGATTTGGCCCATTAACGAACTTAACCGAGGCATTCGGGATCTGAACCTACACTGAAAATTTCAAGTCTCTAGGTTGATCCATTCGAGAGTTATCGTGCTGACGGACGGCCGGGCGGACGGACGGACGGACGGACGGACGGACGGACGGACGGACGGACGGACGGACGGACAGACTCGAATTTCCCGACGGATTCGTCATCAGTGAGTCGAACATAGTCGATTGAGACCATTTTCGGCTCAAAATTCGAAAAATACAGACATCGTGACGAAATGATATAGCCCTCGTGTAAGTAGTACGAGCGCTCAAAAATATTTTAAAAGGCCATATTTACGGAACCCCTAGTCTAATTTTGCTCATTGATGAACGTGACCGTGAAATTTGCGATCCAAACCCACCCTGGAAATTTCAAGTTCCTAGGCTTTTCCGTTCAAAAGTTAGAATTTTCTATGGTTTCTATGGTTCTGGTCATGCGATCTGGACAAAATATTGCTTCAATATATCATTCTCGATTAAAATACAAAATTTCATCCCGATCGACTCCGTAGTTTCGAATTTATCGAGATAACAAAATTTCAAACGACCGTATTTACGGAACCCCTTGTATAATGTTGCTCATAGATGAACGTGATCACGACATTCAGAATCCACACCTATCCTGAAAATTTCAAGTCCCTAGGCGTTTCCGTTCAAAAGTTACAATTTTCTATGGTTTCTATGGTTCTGGTCATGCGATCTGAACAAAATTTCACATGTACCTTGAACACCTCATTCTTCATTTGAGTGCGAAGTTTCAACTCGATCGAATCTGTAGTTTCGAAGTAATCAGGGAAACAAAACTTTGAACGGCCATATTTACGGAACCCCTGGTGGGATTTGGCCCATTAACGAACTTAACCGAGGCATTCGGGATCTGAACCTACACTGAAAATTTCAAGTCTCTAGGTTGATCCGTTCGAGAGTTATCGTGCTGACGGACGGCCGGACGGACGGACGGACAGACTCGAATTTTCCGACGGATTCGTCATCAGTGAGTCGAACATAGTCGATTGAGACCATTTTCGGCTCAAAATTCGAAAAATACAGACATCGTGACGAAATGATATAGCCCTCGTGTAAGTAGTACGAGCGCTCAAAAATACGAGAAGCACTGCCGTGAAGGCAGGAACTTTTGAGCGCTCGTACATGCACCTTGTAGGTAGATTCACATTTTCCAGTTTTAGAAATCAATTGAAGGAATATTCGACAGCTGTCAAAAAAATTCTGAAACTTAGGCGAAACTCCAGACTTCATGTCAGTGCATCAGCTGATCATTTTTTTTTTCGATAATTCGCTGGAATTTTCTACGGAATCTATGGTCTTGGTGGTGCGATCTGGACAAAATTTTGCATGTAGTTCGAATACATTATTACACAGCTAGGTGCATAATTTCATTCCAATCCGAAATACAAAATCTCATCTCGATCGAATCTGTAGTTTCGAAATTATCGAGAAAACAAAACCTCTAGTATAATTCTGCTCATTGATGAACGTGAACCCTACATTTCAGATCCACATCTATCCTGAAAATTTCAAGTCCCTAGGCCTTTCCGTTCGAAAGTAATGATTTTCTATGGAATCTATGGTTCTGGTCATGCGATCTGGACAAAATGTAGCTGGAATATATCATTCTCAATTCAAATACAAATTTTCGTCACGATCAAACCCATGGTTTTGAAATTATCAAGAAAACTGAATTTCAAACGGACTTTTTTTATGGAACCCATAGTCTAATTTTGCTCATTGATGAACGTGATCGCAACATTCGAGATCTACACCTATCCTGAAAATTTCAAGTCTCTAGGCCTTTCCGTCTGTATTCTGTATTTTAATCGAGAATGATATACTAAAGCAATATTTTGTCCAGATCGCATGACCAGAACCATAGAAACCATAGAAAATTGTAACTTTTGAACGGGAAGGCCTAGGAACTTGAAATTTTCAGGGTCATCAATGATCAATATTAGACTAGGGGTTCCGTAAATATAGCCGTTCAAACAATTTTTCTCCTGATAATCTCGAAACTACATATTGGATTTAAATGAAATTTCGCACATAGATGAAGAATAATGTATTCAAACTACGTGGCAAATTTTGTCCAGATCGCATTACCAAGACAATAGGAACCGTAGAAGATTATAACTTTCGAACGAAAAGGCCTAGGCACTTGGAATTTGCAGGATAGGTTTGGATCTTGAATGTCGCGGTCATGATAATAAATAGTAAAATTAGACTAGGGGTTCCTCATTCTCCATCTGAGTGCGAAATTTCATCTCAATAGAATTAGTAGTTTCAAAGCAATCAGAAGAACAAATTTCGAACGGCCATATTTACGGAACCCCTCGTCGAGTTTTTTCCAATGACTAACTCAACCGCGGCATGTAAGATTCGAATCTACCCTGAAAACTTCAAGTTTCTAGGTTGTTTTGTTCGAAAGTTATCGTGTATACGGCCGGACGGACGGACACACTCGAATTTTTCCACGCATTCGTCATCAGTGAGTCGAACCTTATCGATTGCGACCATTTTCGACTCAGAATTCGAAAAATACAGACATCGTGATGACATGTTATAGCCCTCGTGTAAATAGAACGAGCGCTCAAAAATTGGAAAATAGATAATGTGAAGCAACGGATAGTCATGAACGAAGTGGTAGTTTTGAAATAAAATGTATAAATTATATGTATGGGAAGTAGTAAACTAAAAATTTTTAAACTAAGTAACTATTGGAAGGAAAGGAAAAGATGAAACCGAGCATTACTCCTTGTGACTTGTAAGATATCATTTTTACCTATCCAAGAATGAACTGCCTAAATCAACTGCGATTTGAAATGCGCCTCATTTTTCTTCTAGAAGTGCCATGAGCATTTTTCAACAATCATGTTGATTCCCGATTGAGTGTTCTCTATTTTATCAACAGCGCCCACATCAGCTGCATACGTCAGGAACATTGTCTAAGATTTTTCAACCATGAGATTCTATTATTTCTTTCAGAAACACTTTCTTCATTTTTATCATCACATCCATATCCTTTCTCACCCATCTTGTGAATTTTGAGCATCTTTCGGTATACCTACAGACAGATTGTATTCGTTTGAGCATTGCTTCAGAAGTCGGGATAAACTGTATATATCGGTACCAAGATGCCAAAATACATTATGAGAATATCCAATGTTCTTTTTCACTTCAGTAGAAAGGTCCTACATCTCATAAATCGTATATTCCAAGACATTGTGATCTTTCCAACCAGCTCTATCTGTTAGCGATTTCCTTGAGTATTCATTATTCAACATACATAGAAATAGAAAGTAAGGTAGTCAGCTTCAATATTACTCGAGCTAAAATAATACAGATTTCTTTCTTATGCAGAGCATTTTGTTGAGAATAATATCTAATATATAAAATTCTCGTGTCACAGTTTTCGTTGCCATACTCCTCCGAAACGGCTTGACCGATTTTGATGAAATTTTTTGTGCTTATCCGGTATCTATGAGAATCGGCCAACATCTATTTTTCATCCCCCTAAATGTTAGGGGTAGTCCACCCCTAAATTTTTTTTTTTATTTTTTAGATAAAATTTCTAATTTCTATTTTTTTATGATACAACATACAAAAATACATACAATCCCCAATTTTCACCCTTCTACGATCAACCCTTATTTTTTAATAGCCAGAACAACGAGAGGCCGAAGGCCTCGAGCAATTTTGAAATTGCGAAAAAAGGGAGAGACCGGGGGCGCGAAGCGCCCCCCGCTTTTTCGAGAGGGAGAAACGGGCTTTCTTAAGGTAAGAGAGGCCGAAGGCCTCGAGCAATTTTGAAATTGCGAAAAAAAGGAGAGACCGGGGGCGCGAAGCGCCCCCCGCGTTTTCGAGAGGGAGAAACGGGCTTTCCTAAGGTAAGAGAGGCCGAAGGCCTCGAGCAATTTTGAAATTGCGAAAAAAAGGAGAGACCGGGGGCGCGAAGCGCCCCCCGCGTTTTCGAGAGGGAGAAACGGGCTTTCCTAAGGTAAGAGAGGCCGAAGGCCTCGAGCAATTTTGAAATTGCAAAAAAAGGGAGAGATATGGCAAAACAACGTTTGCCGGGTCAGCTAGTATTAATCTAATTTCGTCATACTCTGATATAATACAGGAAATACTGGGAATATATTATATATTGCTATATCTGAACATATTTTTGGCCGAGACCTTATTATGGTCCAAAATAGTAATATGGTATCAAATTCAATAATATGGTGAAATTTAATAATTTTTTCGTGAGCTATTCTATTGAAATAGAAAGGATAATATGATCTCCAATTAGGCGACGGCGATCATAGTATGTTCTTTAAAGGTGAAATGTGGTTTTGTTTTATAATGAAATCATACTCACAGGTGATCTCAGTAGACATTACAAGAAGAAAAAAATTAAAAAAAAATATAGATATGTTAGAGACATAGGTACTATTGATTAATTAATTTTTATGAATAATATAGAAAACGTCCAGAAGTTTGCCGTTCATTATATCACGGAAATACAATATTGTTCAACGTAGCCAAATCTAGATGAAAAATTTCGAGATCCAACAAGGTTATTCAATTTCAAAAAGTACCACAAACTTAACAGACATATCAGCTAGACAAACGTGTTTAATAGTTTTTTATTATCAGAAAATATTATCTCATAAAATATTGAATATTTCATTAAAATCACATTTCAGATTTGAATGCTTATAGGTTACTCGCCAGGTCTATCTCAACGAGTATTTCATACGCTGTTGATGATCAATGAGATGTCAGGTGAATAACAAGGAAAACTTTATCTTAGTTTGTTTGCATTCCTTCCAGGTCCAATCGAAGCAACGACTCAATATGTACAGAAGTAATTGGTTGGCCAGAGAGTGACTCCCTATGGTTTTACAAAAAATTCGAATCTCTTCATGTATTAAAATACAACGGTTACAGATTGGCGGATGCGCCGGTCTAAAATTATCCCTGGTCTCGTAATATTCTAGTGATCCTAAACCCACCAGATCCATTCTGTGAATAGTCAAATCGTCGGCTTCCATAAATATTCCTGTTGCATATTTCCTTAATTATGACTTTTTCCGGAAAACGTCGAGACAGGTCCATTTTTAAATGACCCACGTATATTTTTCAACGCAGCAAAATCCAGATGAAGAAGTTCAAGAGGCAGCAATGTTACTGAATTTCCAAAAGTACCACAAAATTAACAGAAATTTCAGCTATACAAACGTCTTCAATAGTTTTGTATGATCAACGAAATGGCAATTTGAATAAAATATTATCCCATGAAAGATTGATTATTTCATTATAAATACACTTCAGATTTGAATGCTGATTTCTTACTCGCCAGGTCTATTTTAATGAGTATTTCATATGCAGTTGATGATCAATGAGATGTCATGTGAATAACAAGGAAAACTTCATCTCAGTTTGTTTGCATTCCTTCCACGTCCAAGCGAAGCAAGGACTCAATATGTACATAAGTAATTGGTTGGCCAAAAAGTGACTCCTTATGATTTTCGGAAAAATTTGAATCTCTTCATGAGTTAAAAGTACATCGGTTACAGATTGGCGAATGCGCCGGTCTCAAATTATCTCTGGACTAGTCATTTTTCACTGATCGTAAACTCACCAGATACTTTCTTTGAATAGTTAAACCTTGTGGCCCGCATAAACAGTCCAGCCGGATATTTCCGTAAGTATTACATTTTCCGGAAAACGCCGAGACTGTTCCATTTCTATCTACATAGTCCATTTCCCTACGTATAAAAATTGACATCTTTGGATTGCATATTCGAGGGTGTTCGATCATCCCCCTAAGCGGGGTGGGAACCCCATAAAAATTTAAAATGGCCATAGGGATCAAGTGATACATCATTTCGAAGGTTGATATTACTATTACTGTGATGTATGCTTGCCAAACCTGTCCGTTTGTGGTATGCAATCTACAGTATTGTATATTTTTTTTTAGTGGATTTTTCAAAAAAACTCTCTATATAAGTTCGAGAATCGCATATTTATGCCCGTAAATACGGTCAATCCGTCCTAAATTCACAATTTCTGGAAGAATAGGCCCTATTCAAGATCCCTCTTGAATTAATTGGATATGAATGTCCAGAGATTAATTCCAAAACATCAATAATGAAGGAATTCTACGAATACGAAATCAGAATTCATACGAACATTTTAAGCCATACCAATCGCGTTGGAATAAATGAAATTATTTAACCGAAATAACTGGCCAATTCCTCTTCTTTATGATAGGGTTACATAAAAATTTGCTCATTATATGATCTAATTGGAGAAATCTCAACTTCTGGGGACTACTTTTATTCGATTGAATGATTTCATTTTCAGACACTTTCCTAGTTCACTATTCCATGTTATATAATCTTTCCCTAAGGATCGATTTTGCGCGCTTGTTTTTATGAACAAGAGCGATATCCTATCGACCTTCACGTTAAACAATTAACAGTGCTGTACCTCAGGTGGCGTAAAGACACAGTAACAAAGCCTGCACGGAACACACCGGGTACCCAATAACTCGCACAAACTCTGGGCTTACGAAGGATCTCACAGATACCTAGGACAGTCGGGATATAAACAAACGAAAAAAACCAACGAAACATTTGGCTCGATCAAGCTGGACTCACAGATGAAGAATTTGTAGTGAAATTCTTTACTTTTCGTCCGGTCATGACCTGCACGATAACATTCAAAAGAAAAGACCTTTAATTCAAAAAATACCGATCAGATAGAATCAAAACTTTGCAGATAGTTGTAAAATGAAGACACACAGGTTAATATGGAATTTTGTGTCTGCATGCAGATTTCTGGCTGTTTTACGCGAAAAGAAAATGAAGTTTATCCGATCTGGAGTTTGGAAATTTCATAATAATTCTGTGATTTCATCTTTTGAAGTTTATTGAAATAATATGAAAGCATTATTTTTGAAAATGAGAACTCGTTTGATTCATAGACTCTGTTTCCAGAATCCTTGAAATTTGTCAAAATCTGAAGTCTCAATTTCAGATGAATATATCGTGAAATGAACCGATTCATGATCGATACTGGATGAGTACGATAAATTACTACTCCTTTCGATAATTTCGAAGCATTTCCTTATATTTTCGGTAATTTTGAATTATTGGCATGGGTTACGTCTCTCTGGCGATTAATTTGATCAAGCGCGCGAAAGCAAAAGTCCTTCTCAAATTTTGCTTCGAATTGATTCCACGATTTTTAATTATTCGGATATCCGCTTCGTTGTAGTAACTATCTTCAAGTAAAGAGTTCTCTTGGTATTTTTCATTTGTCCTTATTCAGCTCATAAAGTAAAATAAAAAATATTAACACCAAATAATCCAAAATCAGACTAAAAACCTATTTTCTCTGAAATGAAATATACATATTACATATAATAAATAAATAAATAAAACTATAATTCCGGAATATGAAGAACTCTAATATAAATATACTCAAATTTAATTGACCATATTTCAATAATATATACAATATGATTAAATGATATAATAAACCGATGCGTTGTAGAGTTGCCTGAAATAAAAAATAGAATTAGTGAGTAAGGAATTTCAATGGAAATAAAATAAAGAGAACGATATTCAACAAAAAACGACATATACATCAAAGATCATTGTTAATTTATTGTTGAAAAATGAAATGTCATTCATTGAAGAATATAGCTACACTTTCCGAACATAAGTGGCTGGCATAATAAGGTGACATTTCATCTTGCTATTCGAAGAAGGTCAAGAAATAAAATTTGAGAAATTATTTCAACTCATCATTTCTTGTGTACCTTAGATTGTTTTCTATAACATGCAACGTTTCTATATATTTTGCTGTTTTGACTAAAATGACATAGTATGGAAGATATACAGGGTGTTTCATGAGTTATTGGCTACAGCCTAGTGGTGAATGCAGGTCATCCATGCCTTTCAGAAAAGTTGCTTGTTTTGTATCCTAAGGCTATAAGTTAGTTAGGAGATACAGGGTGATTTATGAATTTCGGCCTGAATTCACGATAGCCATAACCTTGGGATCTGAGGTCCGATTTTGATCAAAATTCATTGGTTTGTTTACTCCAGAAAGTTTTTTCGAATGGCTTTACGGAATAAACATATTTTCAGGGTAGTACTCGGAATATCGAGCTTTATCTTTCAAGTCTCAAAATCTTCATTTTTTACATCACTTAGAGAAATATCGTTATTGTCATGAAAAAATAGATAATTCAATTTAGGGAATTCAATTTTCACTTTGCATGTCACACTTGTTACCAGTGAGTAGCGATCAAACGAATTAATATTTTATGTAATTTTTTTGAAATGCGGTCCTGATTTTATACCTTTCCTGAGAAAATTTCTTGTCTTCTGCTGAAATTTTGAACCTGGAAGCTAACTAATGAAGTGAACCATTTCGGAAAATGTAATGCGTAAGTGTATTCGTTTCACAACATAAATAACTATGCCATATTTGGAGGCACAGAATATCGTTCCTTGAATTCAAGTAACACAAATATTCAATGTGTAAAGAAAGCAAAATCTAGCGAATTTTCTGAGGAATACAAGTCATAATTTTTTTTGTTCTGAAGTTAAAGCATTCATTGATCAAATGTTCGAAGAGGGCTTACGTCGTTTGTCCTTTAATTCGATATGTAGTTCCAAAAGAATTAAAATCTGTATTATGCATACTTTTAATGTTTCAATTACTTCTTTACAGCACTCAGTGGGTGCTAAGGGTAAGGGTTTATAATACAAAGAAGTTGAACAGAAAATTATGAAATTCAAAATTTCAGCGAAAGACAAGAAATATTATCTTAAGTCAGAAACGCATTTAAAAGAAAATTTCATAAAATATTCGATCGCTACTCGTTTGTGACAAGTGTGCAATGCGAACTGAAAATCGAATTCCTCAGATTGAATTATGTATTTTTCATGGCAATAACGACATTTGTTCCAAAGTTGGCTATTGTAAATTCAGGCTGAAATCCATAAATGTCCCTGTATATAACTTAACCTAACCTAACCTAACCTAAACTAATAACCTCAGGATATAAAACAAGCAATTTTTCCGAAAGGAATAGATGTCCTGCATTCCTCACTATGCTATGGCCAACCACTCATGAAACACCCTGTAGAAAACTCATTTATGAATGAAATGATTTTTAAATTTTGAAGTTCCTACTTGTATATTATTATTTGAAACGAAAAAACCCAATTAACTCTCCCAAAGATTATAGTTAAAGTGATACAAATAATTTTTTGTTCAAGAAAAATTTTAAATTTATGAACTCACCTCATATATCTTTCCAAATTATCGTCAACTAACACATAATTTCCAAGTTCATTCCTTCCCACATCAAAATTATCATCATAGTCGAACTCGATACAATCGAGTATGTCATTGTATAAAATCCTGCAAACAAATTTGATTATTATAGGAATTAAATTGTGTGAAATCGGAAGTCAATACATTTATAATGAACTCACCAATTCCAGATCAATTCTATTTTATATCAGTTAGGTTTAGACTCACCGAAAAGAAATTCTCATCATCATTTTGGAGAGTTCGCTGAGGATGTTAAATTCAGGTAGATGGTTTATTGTCTGCTCTTATCGTCGAAAGTCGTTGTCATTAGGTAAATAGAAGAAATATTTTGTGTAAAATCATCTTCTTCTTTTGACGACCTAGTCGTTTTAATGTATGGATTATTCTGTGGTTAACATAATTTATTTTTTTTTTTTAATTACAATAATGGACAAATTAATTTGAATATGAAAATAAACAAAGAAAACGTATGCCTTCAATAAATTTTTTTATGGTGAATGAGCGTTAATCAATAAGTTCAAATTGTTTTTACTTCAAAAATAAGAATAAATACGGCCATTCCATATACCTGAATTTTTATACTCTATGATTTCATGATGTCGGAGAAACAATTATTTCAAATTGTTTCAAAGTTTTTCTTTCATAAATACTGGATCATTGAATTAATTATAGACTTTTTATTTTCATTATTCGCTTTCAACCCTAAAGTTCTATAATATTCTTCCACTATTCCGATGTTACCCGAAAATTTATGATTTTTCTTCCTTAGTTGTATCCGCAACGAAATTTCGATAGTAAATGATTGACAACTCTTTTTCGGTGTTCTTGAGATTCAGATTCGATAATTAAGGTTTGTTCCTAAAGGCCACTTTTTACCGTTCATTGTATGGTACAAGGGATTTTTTGTATCGAATTTCTGCGAAGGTCTGTGTTATGCTTCGAATAAAGAACCACATGTTGTTCTATATTCAAAGTTGTTATGAGTAGTTACGGTTTTGTGTATCCATTCGACGTTTTCAGAATACCAACCTATGTTCTGTGTTGATAGGTACGATACACCTTGAGGTTAGAGTACCATTCTCCGTTCATGTTGTGATATTATTGAATAGTATCTTTATAAATATGAGGTTTTAACTCTTAACATATACATTAAAAATCACTATTATTTTATTTTTGAACTCATTTATTCAAGAATTTCCATACACTTTCGAAATATAAGTGGTAAAGAGGTATCTTCCAGACACAATGATTTCCATATACTTATCTACATATTTTGTTATTTAAATGAACTTAAGATTCAAAACAAAGAAGTCAAAACACATATGGAATATACAAATAATAGTCTTTCAGTAAATTTTTGCAAAAAAAAAATATGAGTCACGCAATGATTAGTTAATAAACCAGTTGGTGAGTCAAATTCAATATCACAAGAAAGCAGCATTCGAAACTCGTAGATCTAGCATCCAATTATATTTAGGAACTCAAGCATCATTTCTCTTTCCTACATCTTCCATTGGAATATTTATCACTACGTGATGAGAAGGCATGTAAAAAACATTGACATTATTTCCACTTTTTCGATAAATGAATATATTTTAGTTCTTCAGAACTTCATTCAAGGCAATGATATCGATTGAGTCTTCAAAATAGTTTGAACCTGTAAGGCAAGTACATACTCTTAAATTTATAGCGCTCTTATGACACGGTGCAGAAATTGTACCAATTTATCTATAGAAATGTGGATGCAAATTTTTCTGCATCGCGTAAAGTCCATATGACACGGTGGAAAAATTGGTACTATTTCTCTATAGAAATGTGAATGCAAATTTTTCTGCATTGTGTAATACACGGAAAAACTTAGCCTGAATATTATATCCGAGAAATATAGGACTGATTCTATTCTCAGACATAATTTCTTGTATGTGATCATGCGCAGTGTTTAATTACGCGATGCAAAAAATTTTCTATAAAGAAATTGTACCAATTTCTGCACCGTGTCATACGAGCTAACGATTGCACCGTTTACATAAACGTTGATTAAAAATTTAAACGTCGATTAATTTCTGATTTCTGTCGCATCGTCTTTTAAACGACGTTTCATACGGTATAATCTTCGTTTACACTAAACAGGCAAATTTGGACGTTTATCTTACTGATCACTTTCAAACAGGGATCTGCGCAACTCAAACCGTACATATAGCAATGCTGAAGTTCATTTAAATGTTGATGAACAAATTGTTTATTTATCAAAAAGCAAGGTTATGTCAAACTGATGTGATTATGGAAGTTAAACTGATTCTGCCAGAGAGCAACATCAGTTGGAAGTGATGCGCATCAATTCAAAATCACAACATTGTCAAATAGAACCCAGATCAACTGATTTTGATCAGTTTGGAAGTGATACATCGGCAAAAAAAAGCACCTTTTAACTGGCACCACAAAACATTACACTAGAGATTTGAAATTCTTGATTGCTTTATGATTACCGTCAAAATTTTGCAATGTTGCCAAAGATATCTCTCGTTTTACTAAATGCCTGTCATTAACGAACGGTGCAATCGGAATAGATTATAAAAGTAGGTAAAGACTAAACACTGATTAGTTAATCAATGTTTATTTTTTGAACGTTGCAACTGGAGTTTAAAGATCATAAATTTATATTGATATTTCTCAATTTTCATAAGAAGGTAATACACAATTCCACAATTCTGAATAAATTCATAATTCAAATCGATGTACTAGAACTCAAATTTCATATGAAAATAAATTGTCTCACTTCAATAACGGTGCAACTTCTCTTCTACATTGGGGTCCAGATACAGACGACATAGCCTTACTCCTATCTCTATCAATTTCTATTGGTATATCTATAACCACATAGTCGTATCGCCTGTGAAGAAATTGAAACATTAATTTTCATTCTAGATATATTTCTATCTATCAATATTGGAATAATTCGATATTTTTGTGGAAAGTTCATTAACAAAATTTTGGATCAGATATTTTTATCTTCTAAATCTTATTGCCATTTCTGCTCTATAGACACGCAATAGTGGTGTAATATCCCCATTATACCTAGGCACACCAGGAGTAGCTTCATTTTTCGATTTCACCGGAATATCTATCACGACATGATCGGGTATCCTGTCAAGAAATTGGACATATTAATTGTGAAGTGATTCATTCCAGAAAAGAAACTTGTATTACTATCATAAAGAAACCTAATCTGATAGATTTCTCAACATCTCATAATTAATATAAAGAAGAAAATCCTTCACAACATCAATGCAAGAACATACATTTCTCAGTTTTCGTTTAGCCATCGACCTATAAACTGATATAATTGTAAATTGTAACACAGATCAGTTGATGAAAATAAACAAATGAATGAACACAGTATAATGTTAGACTTTTTCAAAGGACTTGATTGTACATTGTATCTCACTTAATAGGTACATTAATATATTTTCATCCATAATTGAAGATGCCGTTTGTATAAAACCCAACAGAATTATTATATTCGAGGAGAAATGAGAAAATACACTATAATAATAATATTTCATACTTTCTGTATAAAATTATTCGATAATGGTCGCAATACCCTAAGAAATTGAGCAGATATACTAGCCATGATAAAAGGACGATTTCAATGAAGAATAAAATATTATTTTATAATATATGACAAATAAATAGTGGTCTGAATGTTTGAGCTCAACGTGAATTCATAGTTATTCAAATGGTAGTGTTTGCAAATGATTTCGAAAGACATAATTGAAGAAAAATAATTTTTTCTATTTTTCATTTACATACTAAACGATGATTTACCCATTCTCAGATTTTCTTATAGAAGTATAAGCTGAGCCAACTATGTTCACTACGGATTAAAATATTGAAGAATATAGAAAAAGTATCGGAAACTCAATATCCTCATTCGAATAAACGAACCGGGTAAAATCATAGAATTCTAACAGTTCTTCTTTTTTAGATGATTGGCTTGACTTGTTTTCCTACTGTTGACCTATGAATTTATAACAACTTCAGGCTTATTTGAAAACAAACTATATTTCTGCATGAATTAATTTATACTTTCGTCCGGAAGAATAGAAAATTAGATCATAACTGCCGAATGAAATTGAATATTTATTCCAGGAACTGAAGAAATGTTTCAGGTTCTTGGAATCGATTAAATAATATGTACAAATTTGCATTAATCTTTGAGGGCGCATATTCCTGGAAGTAGGGAAGGTATTTTTATGGTGGAATTTCTTGCCTCGCCAAGAAATGTATCTGGGATGTATTCTTGAAATTCCATTGTCAAAGAGGAAAATGTGATGGTATTTGAGGATAAAGCGTTTATCTTCGTAGGTATATATTTGGCATTGCCACTATTTCTAGGGAATTCACAATTTAAGCAGAAGTTATCGACTAGTTTGGGTTAGTTTGTCGTCATTCTAACATGAGTTACACGTTTGATTTGTTGACATCGATGGCATATTCTCATTAATGAAGGGGATGAGTTTTATTTTACGAATGTTGTGTTAGTTGAACTCGTAGAAAATAAAATTGAAGAAGCCGTTTATATGCCTTCTGAAACATAGAATACTACATTTATTTATTTGTTTATTTGTTTGTTTATATCCCGACTCTCCTAGGTCTCTGTGAGACCCCTCAGAAGCTCAGAGCTTGTACGAGTTTGGAGACCCGGTTGTGTTCTGTGCAGGCGTTGTTACTGTGTCCTTACGCCACCTGAGGCACAGCACTGTTAATTGTTTACCCAACATTACATAGTTGAACCGTGCTCCATGTCAGAAAATGTCTTTCCCGACCGGTAGATTCGAACCCGGGACCGATCAAGGGAGACCGGCCCCGAGGCTACTGCGCTAACTACTACGCCACGGCCCCGTTTAAGAAACAGAAAGAAACTGCTGGAAAAAATTCTATTGCTTGTATTGTTTCCCACAACATATTCCTATAACGAAACATTTCACTTCCAGATGAAAAACTTTGAATTGGATAGATAACAATGCTGCAGAAGAAGTTGAGAAGGATTTGAATTACTTTCTGTGGGGCACCCCGAAAAATGTGGTATACAAATTGATTCTAATAACTTAGACCCTTTGAAAATTAAATTGAGAAACGCATGCGCCGATGTTAACCCTAAGATTCTTGCAAAAGTAACTCATAATGAAATAAGGAAAATATATAATTAATGTATGGATCATAATGGTGGGCATATAAAACAAATGATGATTGAAATGTTTCGTTTGTTATGGAAAAAAATTTTTAATTGTTATATATTATTTACTGAACAACAACAAATTTTCCTTGAATTTAAGGAACAAAATTATATCTATGACTCCAAATCATGGCAAACTGTCACAATACAGAAAAAACTTATTGAAATGGAATTAACATAAAACACGCTGCAGATCGCTAATGGTAAAATCGTGGGAGAAAATGGTATTTTGAAGAGAAGATAGAATGAAATCGTCCTTTGAATGGTATAATAAAAAATTATGAAAAGCACTTCCATGAAGTCAGTAGCTTTTGAGCTCTCGTTCATCCATCTTGTAGTTAGATTCGCATTTTCCAGTTTTAGAACTCAATTCAGGGTGGGTCAAAAATTTTGACCGCTGTCAAAAACATTTTCAAACTGAGGAGAAACTCCAGACTTCACGTCAGTGCTTCAGGTGACCAATTTCTTTTCGAATATTCGCTAGAATTTGTTTCAGTTTCTTTGATTTTGGTAATGCGATCTGGACAAAATTTCGCACGTAGTTTTTTCATTCTTCTTGCCATATTCATGGAATCCCTAGTCTAGTTTTGCTCATTGATGATCGTGACTGCGACATTCGCGATCCAAACCCACCCTGAAAATTTCAAGTCCCTATGCCTCTCCGATCGAAAGTTATAATTTTCAATGGTTTCTATAGTTCTGATCATGCGATCTGGACGAAATGTAGCTTTAATATATCATTCTCCATTAATATACGAGATTTCGCCAAGTTTCGAAGTAATTAGGAGAACAACATTTCGAACGACCATATTTACGGAACCCTTGGTGGAATTCTGCCCATTAACGAACTCAACAGCGGCATTTGGGAACTGAGCTCACACTGATAATTTCCAGTTTTTAGGTCCTTCCGTTCGAGAGTGTATACGGCCGGACGGACAGAATCGAATTTTTAGACGGATTCGTCAGCAATCAGTCGAACCTTGTTGATTGAGATAATTTTCGGCTCAAAATTCGAAAAATACAGACATCGTGACAAAATGATATAGTCCTCATGTAAGTAGAACAAGCGCTCAAAAAGGTATGTCTCAGGTGAGAATTGACTTGTACAAAACGCCGTTTACGGAATAAAAGAATATTCGGCCGTTTTCGGGAATATTGCGGTTACATCGATAAGTGAATCACCGTGTACGCACATTGAGTACGTCGTTTTCATTTTGCGATTATTTTTACGATCGGGAGCGTTATCATTTTGGCTAAATTTTCAATTTTGAGCCGCGAAAGGTCTTAAACGATGAGGGTGCTCGCAGATTAAGTATTCGCGGTCAAAGTCCATTCTTTCCATCCGTCCGATCACGTAATCGTAATCACGATAACTTTCGAGAGGAAAGACCAAGATTTTCGACATTTTCAGGATACGTTCGAGGTCTGAATGCGCTAGTTATGTTTATTTATGGGCGGCATCCGCGAAATGGTTCCGTAGATATACCTACATAGGTAGCAATCCGTAAAAAAAATTTTCTCAACAAAACTAAAATACCGATCTGATCGAATCGAAACTTTGCAGTTAGTTGTAAGATATATGTGAAATTCTGTGAGGATTTTATATCTAGAAGATTCTAAACAAAAATTTTCTCGAACATCGAAATCTCAGAAACTATTAGCAATGTCCTGCTGAAATTTTGTGTGTACATAATATAAGGGATGGAATAAATGAGTAAAGCCCGTATGACATGGTGCAGAAATTGGTGCCAATTCTTCTACATCGTGGCCACTGCGCATGATCTCATACAAGAAATGTGTCTGAAGCTCCCAATTTCTGCACCGTGTCATACGGACTTCATGTAGAAATTCAGCACTTTTGCGCACTTTTCTCAGTCGAGACTCAGGTGCTGTTGGGCCATGATTCACACAGTAACAATCAACTAACAAATATACAAATAAACAGCAGAAGAAAACAGAAATCAGAAATGTTAACAGTGAAACTACAAATCAAAGGAGGACAAAGTGGAAGGTTGAGGAATCAGGCTTGAACACATACATCCAATGAAAGCTTACACCGGAAACAAACAGGCAACATGCATTGAAAATCAGGAACAAGACATGCGCCTCTCCCTGTATTTCCTCTTGAAAGTGGCGCAAGAAAGGGAAAAATCAAAAATCTTATGTCCATTCATGACATGAGCGATTCTGTAGGTGAAAGATCTCTTAAAAAGTTGTCTGCTATGTTAAGGAACGGTCAGCAAACTTCGCAATCGTAGTGTTCTGTTCGTATAAATCAATATTTCAAATTTGCTCGTTATTTAAAGGTTTGTCTGATGAATTAATTCAAATTTTCTACCTAAGTGCAATGTGCCATAATTTATTGATTATTATCAAATTTTTCTCACAATTCAGAAATGGTTGACACTATTCCTAAAAGGGTTGGCGAAAGTATTCTTTCGTGAATTTACGAGTGAGTTTGGATCATTGTCAGACTTTTGGTCTGACTTGAAATGGTCACCACCTCTCGAAATCAAATAGAATAAATGACCTGTGAATTTTCTACAGATTTCCAAAAACTGATGAGATAGAGCACTTTAAAATCATTGAACTAGAATGGAACTAATGTCTGGAAGCAAACAAATATCTCCGAAAAAAAGTTACGATATTTTCGAATGGTAAGTTGACATCGTGCGCTTATATTTAGTAGTGAGTGGTTGTTAAGTAAGAAACAGTTTGAGTTAGCAGTGTTCAAATTGATAAAAACCGAATGTTAGTGGAAAAGCGAACCAAATCCGAATTGGTCTAATATGTAATAACAAAACGTAAGAAGGATCTGGACAGACCTTAGCCTGCAGGAACTAAAGCAAAAAGATTAAAGAGATGCAACTTTCAAAAGTCCAAAAACGCTCCAACAACAAAAACTACTACTGAAACATTGAATAGTTTGGGCATTTTTGTGGACAATATGAAAGTAAAGGAAGAAAAAGAAGAAGAAAAAATCGAAAACGAATTTCAAAATAACCTAAGAGGGGAGAACCTAATTCAACGCAATGCCAAAAATTTGGCAAGCAGACAAAAAAAATTATATGGAAAACTGAAGAAAACCAAAGAAAAATAAAGAACACTGACGTGAAATCATGAGCTTTTGCGTGCTTGTTCAAATTCACGACTAGAGCGGTTACCAATCCAGGAACTCCGAAATTATCGAAGGTACAGGAAAATTGATATTCCACAAAATTTCATCCGAAATTCGAGATGTCAGATTTTGATGAATTTCTGACAAACCTGGAGAAACCCGTATTGGTATTGAAAGGATGAAAAATCTTTGTGAAATCATCACTCACCCCCATTTCCAACGGTAAATAAAAGTTTTCTAATGAAAAATTGAATAATCCATGATCATTTTGATTTAACATGAGATTTAATTCTAGCGAGACTATCGAACCAAAGATTATGAAACAAACCACAGATTACGTGGAACAAACCGGCGAGTGTGGCAAAATAATGTCATTTCATTTTTATAAACTTCAAGAAAGGAAACCACAGGATTATACGGAATATAAAAAAATCGCAACACCAGATCAGAAAAATTCAACTTTCTTTGAACTGCTGTGAAACTGAATTCTACAAAATCTAATAGTATCGATGTCCACATATATTATATGTAGAATAATTATTCACTATCGCCATACAAGTTTTCAGGTTCATTTCGAATAATCGACATAACATCCTGTAAATTATGTATACACTTTCCTAACCTAATCATCATTTCAATTTCTTTATACTCATATTTATATTTCAACTCATGAAGGCAACTTATGAACAAAGCATATACGTTACTATACGTACCCATGTTTGTATATTGATTTCGGAATTAGGAAACGGTTATGCCTTACTCTAGAAATGCAGAAGGTGATTAGGCTGTTGCTTAGTTGTGATGAATAATAACCATCTAACACAGAATATAATATACCTACATCACAGATGTATTAAAAACTCATGGGGGAACATAAAGTTCAAGAATTTCAAATTGTACGTATATAATGTGGAATTCGGCGCGGTTCTATCAATTTTTCCTGTTTCCAGCAAATAACGGATTTTCCTTGAGATCACATGTACGAACAGAAGAATAAGTCCAATAACGAAAGCTACGGCTTATAGAATGAATTTTCTCTTTTATTCGTATTATTTTCCCCCCAATCTTCTTTGTCCCCTGAGAGAGAGAGTGTTTGTCAACACTTATTTAGCTTTTTCGGAAGAACATCTCCCAACGCCACATAAAAATTTCTCTTTGTACTTCTGGGATATATTTGGATAATATAATTTTTCAATAAAGAACCAGGGTGAAATCGATGAATCAGCAATAGGAAAATATCATCTTCGTTGCGAGCGTTCTCGTGAAAACACGTACGAGTGGAAGCTGTGTTCTTTTTCGTCAAATTGCATGGATTTTCTGAAGTTTTGGATTATAGTGAGTGTCCAGTGGACGCATATCATTTGAAATAATAGATAGTTAGAGATTACATTTCCAACAAGCCAATATTCTGAAAATCTTCAGTCAGACAGGATCGTTAATACCTCTCAATAAGTGTCAACATCGAGACTATCATATGCACCTTATCCACTGAAAACATACGTATACCCGCAAACTGGATGTCATCATTATGTCGGTTGAATTGGAGAAAGTTGTTCAGGTTTCGAGGGAGGAAATAGTGAAGAGTCGTAATGAAATAAAATCATTTATTGAAGCAGCTGAAAGTAGATTTATGCTAAAAATTTAAGGGCTGATTCATAGAGTTAATAAGCTGGAGATTGAAAACATTCGCTTTCGGCCAAACTTGAGGCCCTGGAAATTTCATCAAGAAAAAATAATATAGTCATTTCTGGCTTGGCTGATCCAATTGATACCTCCCCTCAGGGCATCTGCAACTTGTTCAGGAAATTGTTGAGCGTGGAGGCTGTCGTATCCGATCTCAACAACGCTTACATGCTGGGTTCTAGAGAAAGTGGTTTGCTCAAGGTTGAATTTATATCGTACATCAAGAAGCTGGAGATCATGAAGCAGAGCAAAAAACTAAAAGGGACGAAAATTTCTATAAGAGACGATCTCACTTTCAGGCAGAGATCTGACGGTAAAATCCTCAGAGGCTACTTCAACAAGTTTAGGGAAGATCCATCGGTTAAATGTTATATTAGGAAGAATACATTGTTTACCATCAGGTAGGGTTAATCGAACAAAAAAACCCTCGAAGGTTGAAAACTTAGGAAGACCAATGTTTTTGAGATCGCAGCCCAAAACAGGCGGTCAACCATAGCGTGTAGTGGAACTGGGTGTGTGTGGATGGCTTTGGATCGCTTTCTGCCTATCGTTCCATAACATATTTTGAATTATTTCAGAGTTAAAATTTGATCAATTCCATGTAAATTGTATTGTTTCAGATTTTTTTTTCTACACTACGATTATTATTTTGTTTTTCTTTCGGGTTGAATGTTTGATGTAATTTTGTGAATTTTGTCTTTGCTTTGATCAGTCAACCCTAGACTGGAATTATATTTTCTCTGTTCTACCAGTCATATTTAATCGTTTGAGCAATGAATGATTTCATGAAAGGAATCGATGTAGCTGAGTTGGAGACTGATACGTTAGATGAGGGAGACCCTATCGGGAAGCACTTCGCGAAGAGTAGCCAGGACTTGAGTTTATTACAGATGAATGTGAGAAGTATCGGCAAGAATTACAGTGAATTCCTCGCCTTCATTTCTTCTTTTCTCCTTCCTTTCCTCGCCTTCATTTGCTCTTCTGGAAAGTGAGGTTTCATCACTGAGGGATGAAATAGGTAGTTTAAAGGAGCAGCAGCACTCGCAAGACCGGAACATGGTTCGGAGGACCTTCGGGATGGAGATCCAGAGCGGCCCCGAGGAGACGTGGAAGGAGCTTCAGGAGAGGAACACCAGGGCAAATAACATAGTTGTCTTCAAGGCTGGTGAATCTCGGGCCGCTGTGCTGGAGGAAAGAATTCATCATGATAGGCAGATCGCCGGACGGATCATGGAAGTGGCGGGAGTTCAGGAGAACCATCTAAAAAAGGGGGTGCGTCTTGGCAGGCCCGCCCCTGATAAGTGTAGACCCCTTCGTCTTATATTCGATAGTCCTGATATTTGTCATTCCGTTATTAGGCATAAGAGAAGGATCTCTGATAGTGGATTCTCAGTGAATTTCGATAAGACCAAGATGCAGCTGGAACTTCAGAAGGAAACTTTGATAGAGTTGAAGCGGAGAGCTGAGCTTGGCGAAAGCGACCTCGCCATGGTGTATAGAGGTGGTATACCAACTATAGTGGTCTCTAAGAGGCCGGTTATTGCAAGGAATCGCACGATTGCTCGGTCGGGACCGGACTCTGTGTCGGAAAACTAACATGCCCCCCAACGAATCTTTTGGTGTACTATCATAATATGGGTGGTATACGCACTAAATTGAATGATATCTATGTTTTGCTAATGCACTCTTCTTACGATCTGATAATTTTAACTGAGAGCTAGCTGGGCGCTGATATCTTGGACTCTGAAGTATGTCCTAGTAATTATAATGTGTTCCGTTTGGACAGAAACAATAATACAAGTTCCAAATCTCGAGGCGGTGGTGTTGTTATCCTGGTGAGGTCTGATATTAGTGCCAGCATCATTGAACATTCGTATGATAGTGTTGAACAATTGTTTCTGCTGATTAGGGGCGCCGAAGACGTTATAGTCGGGGGAGTTTATTTGCCGCCAAACTCTAACGAGGACAGTTACGCAGCGCATGGTCTGGCAGTGGAGGAAGTGTCATTGCGGTATCCAAGTTCGAGATTGTTCATCTGCGGAGACTACAATGTTAGTGGTGCCAGCTTCTGCAATGGCAGCTTTTCTCTCGGTGAGAATAATGAGAAATACCTGCTTATGTCGAACTCCTTACACTTTGCTGATCTGACCCAGGTTTGTGAGATAACTAATAGTCGCGGTGCATACCATGACCTGGTTTTTACCAACGATTTGTCAACGGAGGTGATGAAGGCCTCAGACGCTTTGCAGGCGGCTGGTCTGCATCACACTGGTTTGCAGTTCTCGATATCGACGACTGCTGGGCTTGGTTCTACAACAAACACCAATGGCATAGAGCAGTTTGATTTCAGCAGGGGTGACTACGCCGGCCTGAATGCCTTTTTGGCTTCTGTGAACTGGGATTTTGACGTGGAAGAGGTTGGTAGATCAGTGAGTGAATTTTATGATATACTCTACAGTGGCCTATATCGCTTCATTCCTCTGAAACCTGAAAGGTGCACTAAGTTCCCGGTCTGGTTCAGTTGTGAACTCATTCGAATGGTGGGTGCTAAGAGGCGAGCTCATAGAAGATTTTTAAGATCCCGGGAGTGCAGTGATTATGCCGAGTTCTCCCGGTTGCGCGAGTGTTGTAAGTCACTTAGTAGATCTCTCTATGGTTCTTATCTGCGGAGGGTCGAGGGTTACATTCATTCTAACCCAAGGTATTTTTGGTCTTATTTGAATTCCAGAAGGAAGTCTTCTGATCTGCCTGAGCGAATGTCCTTCAGGGGGAGGACGGTTTCTGGTGGCTATGGTGTGGTTGATCTTTTTGTTGACTTCTTCGGTGAGGTATATAATGATGAAGTGGTAGTTCCGCCCGAGATCAGATCGACAAATAACGTTAACTTGACTTCTTGTCGCTTCACCTCTGGCGAGATATACGAGGTTATTACTAAAATAAAATCAAAGCTCTCTAGCGGTCCGGATGGAGTACCCACCTACGTTCTGAAGAAGTGCGTGAGCACATGGTCAATACCCCTCTGTACCTTATTTAATATGTCCCTTGAGCGCGGCGTGTTTCCCGAATTCTGGAAGAGGAGTTTCTTGGTGCCGATATACAAGTCCGGCTTGAAGACCAATACTGAGAACTATCGCGGCATTTCCATTCAGTCCGATATTCCTAAGCTTCTGGATAGTTTGCTTAGTAGCTTCTTGTCATGGAACCTCAGCACTATTTTAATTAATGAGCAACACGGCTTCCGTAAGGGTAGATCAACTTTATCGAATTTAATTCTCTACGTGAACGATATCGTCGAATGTTTTGAGTCGGGTTCCCAGGTTGACGTGATTTACACGGATTTCTGTAAAGCCTTCGACAAGGTCAACCATAACATCTTGATAACTAAGATGGAAGCTATGGGCGTGTCAGGTTCTCTTCAATGGTTCAGGTCTTTTTTGGCTGGGCGTACCTTAATGGTTAAATACAGGGACTTCACGTCAAGAGAGTTTGTTGTTTCTTCCGGTGTACCCCAGGGGTCTCACTTGGGACCAGTTTTATTCCTCATATTTATAAATGACATTGGTACTTTTCTCAGCGTGAAGTTTTTGTTGTTCGCGGATGATCTCAAAATGTACACAGTTGTCAATTGTTTAATGGACGCATTGAGGTTGCAGCGAGAGCTGGATCTTTTTTATGACTGGTCGGTCCGCAATTGCTTATACTTGAATATCGCCAAGTGCAAGATCATTAGTTTTCACCGGAGTAATAATGTCTTTACATATCAATATAATATTGGCGGCCGTCCATTGTCCAGAGTTGGGGCGATTGATGATTTGGGTGTGAGGTTGGACCGCAAGCTCGATTTTAGGGATCACATTGTCGTAACCACCAATAAAGCATACCGTATGCTGGGTTTCATTATGCGTAATTCCAAAGAATTCTCTCCGCGGACGCTGAAAACTTTATATGTATCACTGGTTAGACCAATCCTCGAGTATGGATCGCCCGTGTGGTCACCTTTTTATGCCTGTCACATAGGCTTTGTTGAGAGGATTCAGAGGAAGTTCTTGCGCTGTCTTGATTTTAGGCTTGGGGGCGGGTTTAATGGTGACATTGAGCGCATCAGGGCCTGCTTTGGCCTGGATACTCTGGAGGTGCGTCGATGGTTGGCGGACTTTTCATTTTTGTTCAGGCTACTCAATGGTTCTGTGGACTGCTCTGGTGTTCTCGGACTCATTGGTTTTAACATTCCGCAAAGACCAACTCGGAATTTTCAGTTGTTTCGGAACCGACTGCACAGAACTAACTATGGCAAATATTTGTTTCCTTCGCGCATTGTCGATCTCTGCGCTGTACACGGTGATCTCGATTTTTTTTCCATCTCACTACGGTCGTTCAGGACCAGAGCGCTGTCTAGGTTGAGAGAGATCTGCTTAGTGTCGTCCTTATCGTGAGCTGCTATTTGTACTCTGACTGTATGTTCTAGAGTTTGTTTTCTCTGTATATCTGTATATTTTTTATGTTCTTATTGTATTCATAATGGGGGTTTCCCGTCGTTCCTGCTTATGCAGTGTAAATAAATAAATAAATAAATAAATAAAAACGTTGATGTAATCGTCTAGACTGAAACATGGAACATAGATGATGTGCGTCAGTTTTCCATTCCGGATTATGTTGTCTATTATAAATCAGAATGA
Organism: Aphidecta obliterata; assembly: GCA_963966015.1. NCBI lineage: Eukaryota > Metazoa > Arthropoda > Insecta > Coleoptera > Coccinellidae > Aphidecta > Aphidecta obliterata. The sequence continues at coordinate 22,572,785 of OZ014431.1, read as the reverse complement.
TGGTGTTGTTATGTATATAAGATCAAGTATATCTCACACTGTTAAATTGAAGGTCGTTCAATGTTTTACCATACTATCGATCCCACTCCTACAGGATCGATGAATTTTTATCAGAATTTGAATCATTTATATCTTCCACTTAACTAAAGGGTATGACATATTTTTTAGGTGATATTAATGTGGATATTTTAAATCAGTCTGACCCCGCGTGTCTGGAGTACCTCGAATTGCTTAGCGGATATGGTTTTCGATCGCTTATTAACTCACCTACCAGGGAGACTGATAGCTGTTTTTCTTGTATCGATCATGTTTTTGTGGGCAACTCTGGACCGAATGAGGTTATAAGACCTTTTGTTGTGAAAACTCATATTACTGATCATTATATGACTCTTGTAGCTCACGCGGTGTCACGTCCGGTGTACTGTGGTCAGCGGGAGAGATTCAGGAGGTTAGTCAACTTTGAGAAGTTTAATAATGACCTCAAGCTTGCATCGTAGGATGGGTTCTATGACACCGCGGATGTTTCGAGGAAGGCGGAAATATTTGTGGAAGTTATTACACATTGTCTGAGTGAAGCTACCACAATAACGGCAATTAAGACACATAAGAGAAAACAGTCCTGAAAAACAGGTGGTTTGATCAAGTCTATACGTACTAGAGACAAGTTTTTTCAGAGGTTTCTCAAAACGAAATCCGATGATACCAGAGAGGAATACAGGACGTATAGAAATAAATTGAAAGGTCTTTTGAAGAGGGCAAAATTTTCATATTATAGGCAGCAGATTGATGACGCGAGGGAGATTGTGGTAAAACATGGGATGTACTCAATGGGGTGTTTGATGGTGGTGGTCTTTCTCGGTCGACTCCTCCTAATAGGATATTGGTTGGTGGGGGAGAGATAGTGGATGACAGAGGGATAGCGGATGCAATGAACCAATACATCGTGAATATCGGCGAGTCTTTAGCTTCTCGTATTCCCGAGGTCCCGAATGATCTTGGGTCCAGCATGAAATCTGACCAGCGCGGGAGGTCTTTTTATATGGAACCGACAGAGAAGTCTGAGATAATAAGTCTGATAAATTCCTTGGAAAACCGCAAGGCACCTGGCCATGATGTGATCACCAACACCCTGATGAAAACTATCGCACCGTATGTTGTGGAACCCTTTGTTGACCTGATCAACTCTTGTTTATCGGAGGGTTATGTCCCCCCGCATTTCAAGGTTTCTTTGATAACACCGATCCATAAGGTAGGTGAAAAGGGTGACCCAGGCAATTATAGACCAATATCGGATATATCAGTATTTGCAAAATTGTTTGAAGAAGTTCTGTGCTCGAGATTAGTCAAGTACCTGCACAAGCTCGATTTTCTTTCCAACTCGCAGTTCGGGTTCCGACAGGAGAGATCAACGGCAGATGCACTGAATGTTCTCGCGGAAAGTTTATACGGTGCTGTTGATAGTGGTAAAAAAATTCTTTGTGTATTTGTAGACCTGAAGAAGGCCTTTGACACCGTCTGTCACAGAAAACTAATTAACAAGCTCCAGAAAATAGGCATAAGAGGCGTGGCGCGCAGATTGTTCGAGAGCTATTTGTCGGGTAGGGTACAGCAGACGAAAATCAATAATGCTGTGAGTAGTGAAACAGAGGTTAAATGGAGTGTGCCTCAGGGAAAAGTCCTTGGCCCAATATTATTCTTGGTATATATGAAAGATCTACTCACATTGAACATCAATGCCCGGATTATATCATTTGCTGATGACACGTGTCTCATTTTTGAACACAGTTCATGGGAAGAGGTTAAAAATATCACCTACACGGATTGAAGAAGGTGAAAAAATGGTTCGACCAAAATATGCTTTCTGTAAACATGAAGAAGACACACTTCCTGCCAGTTTCCTTGGTCAGCAACTTCTTGCCTGACTATGATCATATTTATTTCGGTGAGGACAGGATCGATCGTGTGTGCAAAATATCTTGGTGTTGACTGTCATCTCAGATGGGATACTCACAGCATAGAGTTTCATAAGAAGTTGGGGAGAATTTTAAACATAATACGTATTGCGAGGGAACTCTTGCCATGAGATCAGCGTTGCGCTGTGTACTACACCCTTGTACAGTCGGTTCTCCAGTATGGTATTGTCGCATGGGGGGGTCTAGCCCAGAAATATTATTATACCATTGAAAGAGAACAAAAACGACTGCTTAAGATTCTCTTCGAGAAGCCTGTCTTGTTTCCGACAGAGATACTATTCAAGGAGCTGAGAGTCCTGGATCCCAGACAGCTGTACATAAGAACCGTGATAACTTTTATCTCAAAAAATTACGAAAAGCACTGCCGTGAAGGCAGGAGCTTTTGAGCGCTCGTACATGCACCTTGCAGGTAGATTTGCATGCTCCAGTTTTAAAAACCAATTGGAAAGATTTCGACAGCTGTCAAATAAAATTTCAAACTAACGCGATAATCCAGACTTCACGTCTGTGCTTTGGTGACCATTTTTTTTTTCGATAACTCGCTAGTATTTCCTACGGTATCTATGGTCTTGGTAATGCGATCTGGACAAAATTTCTCACGTAGTTTGAATACATTATTCTTCATATATGAGCAAAATTTCATTTCAATCCAATAAGTATTCTCGAAATTATCAGGAAAAATATAGTTTGAACGGCTATATTTACGGAACCCCTAGTCTAATTTTGCTCATTGATGATAGTGATCGCGAAATTCGCGATCCGAACCTATCCTGAAAATTTCAAGTCCCTAGGCCTTTCCGTTCAAAAGTTATGATTTTCTATGGTTTCTATGGTTCTGATCATGCGATCTGGAAACAATGTAGCTCGAATATATCATTCTTGATTTAAATACAAAATTTCGTCACGATCAAATCCATAGTTTCGAATTTATCGAGAAAACAAAATTTCAAACGACCGTATTTACGGAACCCCTTGTATAATGTTGCTCATAGATGAACGTGATCACGACATTCGAGATCCACACCTATCCTGAAAATTTCAAGTCCCTAGGCATTTCCGTTCAAAAGTTACAATTTTCTATGGTTTCTATGGTTCTGGTCATGCGATCTGGACAAAATTTCGCATGTAGCTGAAACACCTCATTTTCCATCTGAGTGCAAAATTTCATCTCGATCGAATCTGTAGTTTTCATGTAATCAGGGAAACAAAACTTTGAACGGCCATATTTGCGGAACCCCTGGGCGAATTTCGCCCAATAACGAACTTAACCGCGGCATTCGGGATCTGAACCTACACTGAAAATTTCAAGTCTCTAGGTTGATCCGTTCGAGAGTTATCGTGCTGACGGCCGGACGGACGGACGGACGGACGGACGGACGGACGGACGGCCGGACGGACAGACTCGAATTTTACGACGGATTCGTCATCAGTGAGTCGAACATAGTCGATTGAGACCATTTTCGGCTCAAAATTCGAAAAATACAGACATCGTGACGAAATGATATAGCCCTCGTGTAAGTAGTACGAGCGCTCAAAAATAGACACAGGCTTGATTTCATGGATTCTGCCTACAGAACATGACAGGCAGAGAACGGGATGGTCGGGGGTCTCAAAGTGACCAGAGAAAAATCAAGGGCATCATGGATTTGCTCAAATCCATAATGTCATACCAACTTATCTCAGGTCGTTGCGGGGCTTCCATTCTCTCAGAAGGCTCACAAATTCCTGGTTGCTCGATACAGTTGTGCGACATGCCGTTCACAAATTGTTTTGAGTATATGTCGATTACATTGTGACCAGTCAGCCAGCTCAGTATTTGTAGTGAATTTCTTTACTTTTCACTTTCAATCAGTCCTCGATATGATTTATTGGCGAGGAACACTTTATTACTTTATATTTATTCTAATTCATTAATCTAGCGGACTCATACACAAGCTCTCAAATGAGCTTACTTGAGCTCGCATCGACAAATTGTATGTAGTTTCCATTCTGTATGTTGAATTGAGGAGAAATAAACTTATCATATACGAGAAAGTTCATAAGGGCCTTCGTTGTAAAATGCAGCATGAAGGCTGAGGTTACTCAACCATGCATTAAAAGTCCATTGTGTGTTCAAGTCATTTCGGTATTATCTATATGTAACAGTGAGAAGTGAGAAATAAACAATTCAAAGAATAGATCTCCAAATCATTTATAAACGATAACTCTGAAACCTATCAAATATTCCAAGAAACTGAAAACTCTTTTTTCCCACATGAGGAATGATACCTGTGTCTGGTACTTTTTGTACATAAGTTTTCGAATATCGAAATATAACAACCACAAAGTTCATCTACATTTTAGGTACATGTCACCCGAAGGTCAAAAAGTTTTAATATAAATAATAGAAGATACCTTATTATGATATTTATATGCAATTCTTGTCCTTCAAAGATAAATGTTAGAATTAAAACATCTCCTTGAAATGTAATTGTTCTATTGTACATTATAATGAATTTACATTTCAAATATTTTTCTATTGTACATTATGATGACTCAGTATTCACTAATTAACTTAGTCTACGATTTTCACTAATGTGAAAATATTGAAAATCGTAGACTTAGTTAATAAGTGAATACTATATATATGGATTTTCATCAAGCATCGACCGAATCAATCCAACATTATAATAAATTCACATTTCAAATATTTTTTTAAGAAAATTTAACAGTCTGAAAACAATTTTTCTCATGAAGCAATAGAAGTTTTTGTGTCTATGGAATTCCATTCTGATATCTTGGAAGGTGTTTAGGGCAGCCCTGAGAAGATCTTTCCTCCGTCAGATTCATCTCATCACAAAATAAAAAAATTACGAAAAGCACTGCCGTGAAGGCAGGAGCTTTTGAGCGCTCGTACCTTGTAGGTAGATTCGCATTTTCCAGTTTCAGAAATCAATTGAAGGTATTTTCGACAGCTGTCAAAAAAATTCTGAAACTAAGGCGAAACTCCAGACTTCATGTCAGTGCTTCAGCTGATCTATTTTTTTTCGATAATTCGCTAGAATTTTCTACGGTATATATGGTCTTGGTGGTGCGATCTGGACAAAATTTTGCACGTAGTTTGAATACATTATTACTCAGCTAGGTGCAAAATTTCATCCCAATCCGCTCAGTATTTTCGGAACTATCAGCAAAAAAATATTTAGAACGGCCATATTTACAGAACCCCTAGTCTAATTTTGCCCATAGATGAACGTGACCGCGATATTTGCCATCCAAACCCACCCTGAGAATTTCAAGTTCCTAGGCCTTTCCGTTCAAAAGTTACAATTTTCTATGGTTTCTACGGTTCTGGTCATGCGGTCTGGACAAAATATTGTTTTAATATATCATTCTCGATTAAAATACAAAATTTCATCTCGATCGAATCCGCAGTTTCGAAATTATCGAGAAACCAAAATTTCCAACGACCGTATTTACGGAACCCCTAGTATAATTCTGTTCATTGATAAACGTGAACGCGACATTTCAGATCCACACCTATCCTGAAAATTTCAAGTCCCTAGGCCTTTCCGTTCGATAGTTATGATTTTCTATGGTTCTGGTCATGTGATCTGGAGAAATGTAGCTTGAATATATCATTCTCCATTAGTATACACAATTTCGTCACGATCGAATCTGTAGTTTTGAAATTATCAAGAAAACTAAATTTCAAACGACCATATTTACGGAACCCCTAGTATAATTTTGCTCATAGATGAACGTGATCACGACATCCGAGATCCACACCTGTCCTGAAAATTTCAAGTCCCTAGGCGTTTCCGTTCAAAAGTTACAATTTTCTATGGTTTCTATGGTTCTGGCCATGTGATCTGAACAAAATTTTACGTGTAGCTTGAACACCTCATTCTCCATTTGAGTGCAAAATTTCATCTCAATCAAATCTGTAGTTTTCAAGTAATCAGGGGAACAAAACTTTGAACGGCCATATTTACGGAACCCCTCGGCGAATTTTATCCATTATCGAACTCAACCGAGGCATTTGGGATCTGAACCTACACTGAAAATTTCAAGTCTCTAGATTGATCCGTTCGAGAGTTATCGTGCTTACGGCCGGACGGACGGACAGACTCGAATTTTCCGACGGATTCGTCATCAGTGAGTCGAACATAGTCAATTGAGACCATTTTCGGCTCAAAATTCGAAAAATACAGACATTGTGACGAAATGATATAGCCCTCGTGTAAGTTGTACGAGCGCTCAAAAATGATAAATCACTGACGTCAATTTGACTGAGTTCAGTGTCTTCTCAATTGCTGGTGGTCTGTGCTGGATGGGTTCTATGTTTTCTTTGTATTGATTTTCCGGTCTCCACAGGTTCCTTATTTCCACGGCGTTGAGCCTGTTTTACATTGGTATAATGAGTAGTAGAGTTGGGTGGTAGAGTGCTTATTAGTCCCCTACTAGAACCGGTTGTGCGAGTGGCAGTAGAGTACTACAGATATTGCAGGGGAGAATAAAGTGGATAGCACCGATAGCCAAGTGTGGAATATTTCACTTGACTATCCCACCCCCACTTCCACAATCTTACTCTAGTACTAGCAAAAGTGAATACAATTACTCTACCAAAATAAGCATAGAAATAATGCTAGTGAACTTTACAACTAATTATACCTATGTAAACCAGGCTTTAATACTAATCGGATTGTGTGCTACAACTTCTTTCAGTATTCTCTCAGTCCAGTGTTCTTCCATGGGTTTAATGCAGGCACTTTTCCATTGTTCCCTGCTGTTTTCGTCCTCGAAGTATGAAGCCATTCTCGCATTCTACCTTTCTCCTCTCTCTGACTCTGACTTTCAGCGGACATTAGGTGTTGTATTTATATTATCTTACTTGGTTAAACTTTCGTGAAACTCGATCTTGTAGAGTAGGGGGATTTGAATGGCGCTCTCATTCCATATTATGCGTTTACCGAGGCGTTTACAATCTTCTTTAGTTTTTCTGGCCTTTTATATAGGGCGTCCCATCCTTCAGGGTCTCTTCGTTATTGATATTTATATTTTGGTCTGCTTAGCCATCTTGAAAGTCCTTTCAGGATAGTCGTGCAACTTCAGTTATATTTTCTGTTTACGCTATCCTCGTCGCTTAGTAGAGGACATAGTAGGGAGCTCATCGAATTGCCGAATTCTTGTTGGTAAAATTGTTCTTCTAACTGGATGTAGGTGGGGCTCAAGGGTAGCATTTGGTTATGGCTTTTATACTCAATAACTTTTCATCAAATCATCCACGATCTACGACCAGACGTCATTTACAGAAAATTGCAAGAAGCACTAGAACATTAAGACCAATGGTTCATTCAATGAAAAATTCAAATGAATTGCAAAAAAGCCAAGCGAGTGGAGACTTGAAATAAATTCCAACCTGAGGATAGATGGAGAAGAGATCAAATGGAAAAATGAAGTCAAATATTTAGGAGTAAAAATAGTTTAAACGCTTGCATGGAAAAACCATATAAAATATGCAGTGAATAAAACAAACTCAGCAATGAGTAGACTCAACCCACTGCAAGGAAGAAAGAGCCATATTAAACAAAGCACGAAACTACGAATGATCAAGTCCAAGTCAATTGCAAGACCTCAACTAACATATGGTTCGGCGGCATGAGGCCATGCAGCCAATAGCCATATGAAGAAGCTTCAAAAACACAAATTAAACTGCAAAGTGCAGCAATAAATATGCCGTGGTCCGTAAGAAACCATCAAATCCACGCAGAGTTAAAATGAGAAAATTTCACAGATTTCCTAAAAAAGAAGGCCGAGAAGATATTTGAAAAAGCAAGTCAACATCCAAATGATGAGCTAAAAAGACTAGATGACTACAACCCTACAGAAATTGAGTAAACCCGATTTCAAATATGAAGAAGAAGAGAATCTCCTATGAAAGGCATAGGTAACACAATTATCACACGACAAAGATCGTGAAAGAGATACAAGCAAAAAGAATCAAAAGGTCAATAGGCAATAATGGTAGTCCGGAATCTAAAACAGCAGGTTAAAGGTAAGCGTCCTCATGTCTGTATCGCACTTCTCCGTGTCGGCCGGCTACTCCGTCTACTCGACGGCGATCGAGTTTTGTTTGTGCATTTTTACTTATTTCGCAACATCCTAACGAAAAATCAAGATTAACGTTCTGTAGTACTATAGTTCTACTCTCAAAAGTTTTGTAAACTGAAATCGGACCACTTCCGACGCATCCAGCCATTCCGCAAAATAGTGCCTAAAATAATTCAAATCGCCAATACGCAAAAACTATTTATCTGACAACGTCCGGGTTGTGCACACTCATGGCAATCGTCCCATGTTTGTGTGGATCGGACGAATCGAATAGAACGCGTCAAACAGATCATAGTATTCTTTGTATAGAAACCCATTGAGGTGTTTCCCGTACTCCTGCAGAGGGGAGCGGAAGAGATTCTTCCCCATCGGCTGAAGATCACAAGAAGCAGCTTAGCATTGGGTCAAATGTCTGATAAATGGAGAAGGGCAAAAGTAACCTTCATTCCAAAAACAGGGAAGATAGACAGGACTGATCCCCGAGCTTTTAGACCCATTTGTTTCACCTCGTTTTTGCTCAAAACGATGGAGAAGGTAGTAGTTATAGTTAAAGTTATAGTTAGGAAGGGGGTTACGTTCCACTGCGACCTCAAGGTCTATTGTGCCCACCATCAGAGCCGTATTCGCAAATGCGCTATCTACAGCTCGCCCTCCAGCTCCAGAGCTCCAATGAACTCCAGTATCTGAGAGGGCTTCAAGGAGGTTAGATCCTCATTCCTCCTGTAATTCTCTTGTCCAAGACATTCTTTGCGCTGGTTTGCAATGGCGAGGCATTCTGTAACCAGGTGAACAGGAGTCTCCTCCTCTTCACCACAGAATCTACACTCGTCTGTTTCTGTTAAGCTCATTCTCATCATATGCTTCCTAAGGCGACAATGTCCTGTGAGGAAGCCAGTGAGTAGGCGTAACTTGTTCCTACTGAGATCCAAATACTTTTTGGATCTTGAACTTTCAAAGTTCCGAATGAACCTTTTAGAGTTCCTGGAAAGTTTCTCTAGAGTGCTTCTCTTTCGGTCTCTTCCTTCTCTAGAAACTCTTTCTTATAGGTGCGTTTGCCTATGCCACAGAAGGGTTCTGGGCCAGTAAGTGGCGTTTGTGCTCCCTTTCTGGCAAGTGTATTGGCCTCTTCGTTTCCTTTGATTCCTGAGTGACCAGGAACCCACACTAAAGAGACCTTATTTTTCTTGCCTACTACATTAAGTTTCCTCCGGCACTCCCATATCAGCTTGAGTCGATGATATAGGAGTTCAGTGCTTTGATAGCAGCTTGACGATCCGAGTTGTCACACCCTTGATAGTTTCTTTCGAGGTTTATATCTATGCATCTTTCGATTGCAAGTATTTCTGCATGAAAGGCACTCGAGTAGGAGCCTAACGATAGTGTACACTTGGTTCTTGCCCCGTATACTCTAGCGCCGGCCCCCATCATGGTTTTAGAACCATCTGTATACCATTTAATGGTATTCACTTTGAAGTTTTGGGTAGTGTATTCCTTTTCTCATTCTTCCTTTTCACATAGCACAGTGTTGAAGTTCTTTTCAATGCATACTTTTTTAATCATAACATCACTAGGCAGGTTCGCTGATGAGATGTACTTGTTCAGAGAGGACCAGGTTCCTTGACTATGAGAAGGTAGTAGATGACTACATAAGAACGGAGAACCTGGAGAAAACACCACTTCAAAAATACCACCATGCGTACAGGGCAGGACGCTCCACGGAGGCTGCTCTGTATCAGCTGACTGAAGGCATCCAGAAGACCCCGAACAATAAAGAAATCGCATTGTGCGCGTTCCTAGACATATCTGGGGCCTTTGACAACACACGTGTCTGTCAGAGAGGCACTTATAAAGCGAGGAGTGAATTGTACCATAATAAAATGGATGTATGAGGTGTTGACGACGAGGGCATTGGTGATCAATCAGACCATCTCTGTCAAAACCACTCGCGGAACACCTTAAGGAGAAGTAATATCTCCCCGCCTTTGTAGTCTGGTAGTGCATAAACTACTGCACAGGCTAACGGAGCCTGGCTTCGAATATATAGGCTACGCCGATGACATAGTCCTAATAGTAAAGGTGTGTACAGACATGCTCCGAATATCGTACCGAACCGTGTCGCGTACCCCGCGAGAGCGAATCAAATTCATCACACGTAGAGGTGCAATTTGAATTCGTGAATTTGATTCGCTCTCGCGGGGTACGCGACACGGTTCGGTACGATATTCGGAGCATGTCTGTACACACCTTAAGAGATACATTTGAGGGTTTCCTCTGTGATTTGTCACAGAGGGGCCTCAAAATGACCGAGCATTGGTGCTTGTCAGTCAACAACAACCCAGTCAAGACCACAGTAGTTCCCTGCACTCGGAAAAGAATCCTTCCAGCTATGAAATCCATCTCGGTGAATGGAGATAACGTAGAATGGAACTCTGAAGTCAAATATCTGGGAATTACCCTAGACAGTAAGCTTCTATGGAATAAGCATGTTAAAAACACTGCTAGTGAAGCGACAACGGCTTTAATGGCGTGCAGAAGTCTATCCGGTAAATCTTGGAGCTGTAACCCTAAAAACTGCGATGGATGTACGTTATGATTGTGAGACCAAGAATAACTTATGGGGCAGTAGTCTGGTCTTGTAAGACAGGTCAGACAAGCACGAGGAAAATACTCGACAAGATACAAAGGCTTGCCTGTGTTTGCATCACTGGATCTATAAGAACGTGCCCGACAAGAGCACTTGAGGTCATCACAGATCTCACTCCTCCACATCTAGTGATCAAAAGGGTAGCCCATGAGGCTATCCTTAGAATATCTAGGGAAGGCAAAGGGAATGACAGAATAAAAAGTCAGGGAGCCTGGTCCTCTCTGAACAAGTACATCTCATCAGCGAACCTGCCTAGTGACGTTATGATTGAAAATGTAAGCATTGAGAAGAACTTCAACACTTTGCTATGTGAAAAGGAAGAATGAGAAAAGGAATACAATACCCAAAACTTCAAAGTGAACACCATTAAATGGTATACAGATGGTTTTTAAACCACAATAGGGGCCTGCGCTGCAGTATACGGGGCAAGAACCGAGTGTACACTATCGTTAGGCTCCTAATCGAGTGTTTTTCAGGCAGAAATACTTGCAATCGAATGATGCATACATATAAACCTGGAAATAAACTATCAAGAGTGTGACATTGTGATCCATTCTGATAGTGCTATCAAAGCACTGCAATCCTATACCATCGACTCAAAGTTGATATGGTTGTGCCGGAGGAAACTTAATGAAGTAGGCAAGAACAATAAGGTCTCTTTAGTCTGGGATCCTGGTCACTCAGGAATCAAAGGAAACGAAGAGACACTTGCCAGAAAGGGAGCACAAACGCCACTTACTGGCCCAGAATCTTTTTGTGGCATAGGTTAATGCACCTATAAGAAAGAGTTTCTGGAGAAGGAAGAGACTGAAAGAGAAATACTCTGGAGGTACCTTCCAGGAATGGATCACTCCAAAAAGTTGAAAGTTCAAGATCCAAAAAAGATTTGGATTTCAATAAGAATAAGTTACGCCTACTCACTGGCTTCCTCACAGGACATTGTCGCCTTAGGAAGCATATGATGAGAATGGGCTTAACAGAAACTGACTAGTGTAGATTCTGTGGTGAAAAGGGGGAAACTCCTGTTCACCTGGTTAAAGAATGCCTCGACATTGCAAACCAGCGCAAAGAATGTCTTGGACAAAAGAATTACAGGAGGGATGAGTATCTAACCTCCTTGAAGCTCTCTCAGATACTGGAGTTCATTGGAGCTATGGAGCTGGAGGGTGAGCTGTAGTGCTGTAGGTAGCGCATTTGCGAATATGGCTCTAATGGGTAGCACAATAGACCTTGAGGTCGAGGTGAAATGTAACCCCCTTCCTAACTATTAACTTTTATATAAACCCATACAAGTGCGTCCACAGGTCCTCGCCGTACAGTTCGAACTGACCAGATCAGCAATCAGCAGCAATGCCGGTGCGATTGCTTTGAGGGGCCACTTTGGCTTTGCTTGCTCCACATCTACTGCTATTTGTATGCGATTATCGTCTTGTGCACATGCGCTGGTAGTTGCGATCGCTGCCGATTTGATTTATTTTGACACTATTTTGCGGAAGGGCTGGATGCGTCGGAAGATGTCCGATTTTAATTTGTCAGTTTTAACTGGATTTTGGAAGAAGGAGTTTAGTACCTACATACTTCAAAACTTGATTTTATGTTGAAATGTTGTAAAATAGCTGAAAAAACATGTAAACATGACCCAGCTCTCGATCGCTGTCGAGTAGAGGGAGTAGCCGACCGACGCAATGAAGTGCGGACAGGTTTACTTCTGTCTGGCGGTACGGACGGACATAATTGGATTTTACCTCTCTAATTCTTCATCTATGAGTCCAGCTCAATCTTTTATGATCTTTCTCAGCTCAGAACTCCAAAATTACAGACATATTGACGAAATGAGAACGCTTTTATTCTAGAAAAAATGCTAAACAATTCAAAATAACTTTTCCGTGTCGTTTATTGGTTGAAATTTACCGTAATCAATCTATTTTACTTCAAACTATATTTTCCAACTTTTCTGTGAATATTTTGCTCTGTTGGAAAAATAATTCTGTATAAGAGCAACTGTGTTGAATCACTCCAAACAATAATTATTTTTGCTTCAGTGAATGAACCTTCAATAGGTAGTAATGCGGTCGGAATTGAACTATCAGTTTTGCATAGAACAGAAATATTATCCAAGTCTGTGCAATTTGAGTTTCTTGACTTCCAACTCGGTATGCTTTAGAAGGTTAATATTCTTAAGCGAGCCTTACACGGTCAATATTATTGAAGCAATATTATTGACGCAATATATGTTTAAAAAACGGTATCAATATTATCGTTTCAATATCCCCCTTACACGTTCAATATATTGATCAATAACGATATTGCTTCAATAATATTGGCTCGCTTCAGGAATGTGTAGGAGCAATGATAATAAATACTATGATCTGAATAAATTACCTATCAATATATCTTATATCCACTGTTCAAGAGACCTCGTTTACGCATTAAGGTGTGTACAGACATGCTCCGAATATCGTACCGAACCGTGTCGCGTACCCCGCGAGAGCGAATCAAATTCATCGCACGTAGAGGTGCAATTTGAATTCGTGAATTTGATTCGCTCTCGCGGGGTACGCGACACGGTTCGGTACGATATTCGGAGCATGTCTGTACACACCTTTAGAATACTGAATCATGGATAAAAGCACCATATAAATGAAATTCTACTTTTTTTTTTCTAAATTTTTCAATTCAAGTCTATTGAAAATAATCCGAAATAAACAAACCAAATCGTTCCAAGCGAAGATTACACTAGACTAGGGTAGATAAGATTTCTATGCGGTTTCTAGTCCGTCGTTATGAAGTGAAAGTTGGGAAATTATTTTGGCTTCATAGCTCTTCTACTAATTAACTGCCATGACCTTTCTTTACTTTACCTCTATAGAATGGTCTGATCTGATACGCTTGAATTAATGTTTTGAGTTTATATTGGTGCTTAGCGATTAGTAGGTTCAGGAATTTTTACGCAGATATTATCCTCAAGATGGGCCTTTTATGTTAGAAGGATTTTCAAAAAAGACGAAAATCATTCAAACGAAGGAAACCAATGAAAAAAATTGAGGTTGCCAGCACTTTGACAATGAACTGAAAACAGCTGATAATGATCGGTGTCTCAAAACAAACTTGAAAACGAAAAAGTATTTCACAGAATTCAGAGTTACTTTTGGTCCAAAGTGTGAAATGAAATAGAGTTTGCTCGAGGCTTGGTTCAAATTAATTGGTTTTCGTTTATCAGCATTATTTATTTATTGCCAGTGGCCAGAAGTGTTTAGGAATTTATACCAATTTTTGTTTGCAGGTCGGTCGCACCATGGAATAAACGAAGAAATAATATGGGTCAGCATAGGAATGGGAGTAACGATTGCCATACTTATTACAATAGCACTTTGTTACATTATGAGAGAAAAATGCATAGCAAGAAGAGAATATTACATCACGGCGTGAAGAACAAAGATATTCGCCCATTCACCAATCATAAGGATATGGTGATAAAGTGAAGTATTTTTTCGAAGAAGCCAAACCATCTACTCCAGTTCATAGTATTTCTTCAGTGAGGACTAGACTAATACTATTTAGAATAAACCAATTTTATATGAAATGTAAAAATTTAATTCCATACCTACTATCGAGTTTTCAATGCCCAGAAAGTTAATGTTTTATCGACTCATGGAAAAAAGATATTGAAGAAATGATAATGATTTTGAGAACAAATTATATTTTTCATAGGTAATATAAATCAAGAATATTCGATTCAAACTAAAACAATAAAGCAACTGGACTCATCGACATATAGGTAGAATTCGACTAACAGGATTATCGGGAAATCCGTCTTCAATTGTGTGTTTAATTTCCTTCATTGTATTATTGCAAGAAGCTATATACTATGAAGGAAATTTAACACGCAATTGAAGAGTGATTTCCCGATAATCCTGTTTGTTGAAACAATAATTTTATATTCTCAATCAGGATAAAAATATCAAGTCGTAAGCACTGTATAAACTTTATTTCTACCTGAAGTTGAAATGCAGAAATTGGTACAATTCCTCTATAGAAATTTGAATGCAAATTTTTCTGCATCGTGTAATACACGAAAAACCTGAACCGAATATTATACCCAAGAAATACAGGACAGGTTCTATTCTCAGACATATTTCTTGTATGAGATCATGCGTAATAGTCAATTACGCGATGCAGAAAAATTCGCATCACATTTCTATAGAGAAATTGTACCATTTTCTGTCATACGAGCTTAATAGACATGTTTCGGGGTGTCCCCCGAGTGCTACGAACTCTAGTAGGATGGCGCTCTAACATCGGTTTAATTACAGGGACTATAAAACCATGGTTATATTGTTACTGTAATATGGTGGTGTAATAGGTAATTATTTTTCTTAGCCATCATTAATAATTCAGAAACTACTTTTTAGTTGATAGAGCTGTATGTACTGTGTACGAAATATTGTCAATTATTCAAAAAAAAAATCGTTCATGAGAGCTCCAGCTGCCTCGTCAGACATTTTTGGTAAAGATGATTCATGTCAAATCGACATTGTTCCAATTGTTCGAAATAATTGCCAGTGAGTGAATGAATTTAAACAGCGAATTTAGACTATATCTAGAAATGCGTGGCACTTTGCATGATAAAATATATGGTGAAATACTTTCAAAGTGATTTCATCTTCCACTAGTTTACGGTTCACCAAACACCCTGTATATTTCAATTGAACTATTTAAAAAACCCACAATTGAACAGTATCCACTCTAGTTCAATCGCAAAACACTCCTTGGTGAAAGAATTATTCTCGAATATTCGAGACTCGATAATAGATAGAGCTCGTTGCCCTTCTCAAACTCAAGCAGAATATAAGGATCTTCCTCGATATAAAAAGAGTATCATGTTATTATGATCATTGAAAGCACAAGGGAGACTATCCAAGTCAGAATGTCAATGGAATGAATACTCAGGAATAAATTGAACATGTCGCAGGGTGGCAATATGTCCCAAACAGATTGTTGCTTTACGGATTTATATTCAAGAAGAGGAGGATCTTCTTCGAAGTATTTGACCATATAAGTAGGTGTACGATTATACAAAGTGCCACGAATTACGAAATATGAATAGGTATATGTTTTTCCGAATTTTACCAAATTCACTGTTTACTTCCATTGAAATACCAATAAAATGCTTGTCCAACCTTTTGATGTATATCTTTTTCTTTTTTGAGAGTTAGGTTGAAAATTTATTTTATCAATATCCAACATGTGATGGGATGTGAATGTGAGAAAAAAAATGTGGGCTTTTGAAATTACAAGAATGAATTTCACAATGAATGAATCAACTTCGAGAGCGAATTGAAAGAAATATTCGAATGAGAGAAGTGTTGAAAAGCCCTTTCTTCTTGCTTGTTCGAAAAAATTCTCAATGTTGCATATTATGTTATTTAATTCAAACAAATATTCTTGAAAAAATGCATATAGCGAGCCAACAAATATAAAAAGTAATTATAAGGAATCTTAGCAGAAATATGCTACACCTCCACACTGGATTCCTTACAGGGCATTGCCGCCTCAGGAAGCACCTCGTGAAAAAGGGTTTAACAGAAAATCAAGTGCAGATTCTGAGGGGTGGAAGAAGAAATTCCGGATCACCTGGTGACGGAATGCCTGGCCGACGCAAAAAATGCTTTGAACAAGAGTGGAAGTGAGGGAGTGACCTTCTTGAAGCCATACCATATACTGGAGTTCATTATAACTCTGGAACTAGAGGGAGAGCTGTAGACTACGCAATGGCGAGAACAGTTCTGATGGGGGGAACAATAGGTCGCAATGCTATGAAATCCCCCTTAAAATCTAAATCTAATGGCAGAGTATTCTGTTCAAATGAGAACCGCCGTTCCTGATGCAAAGTCGGCATATTTGTCGCATCTATGTATCCAGCATAATTCCAGCCTTAATTACATTTGCTGTATTATTGGCTTTTCAGAAAAGATGGCCTCGATCTTATTTTAAACCAGTTCCTATATTCTTCCCAAGACATGATAGTCAACTGTAGTCAGATCAGACGGGCCATAATAGGTCAATTTCGTCCTAACCGTCTCTGAGGAAATTATCATTCGAAAATTATTGCTTTTGTCCTCTGGTAACAAGCAGGACAACCAAAAATATTTTGTCATACGACATATTATTATTATTTATATTGATTCAAAATTCTTAATAATTTTCGCCATTCAAATTTTATGGCGAAAATATGGCCCCATTAAAAGTTTGCATATTATACCAACCATAAGTTGACCTTCATTTGTGTTGAAGCGAAATGTTCTTCTTAATATGAGGTTTTTTTGCAGCGCAACAATACGGGTTGTGAAATTTAGATTAATCCGTCCATAAAATTCCATTAGGGCCAGCCAGAGCCACGGATCTGACTCCAGATGACTATGCATGTATGAAAATGCATCAGAAAACGAAACATCTGTATAGTAAGGTTTTCCATTGTATTGGTCAAATCCAAAGAATTCCTGGTAGAAAAGGGTTAGCAAAGTTCTGATCAAGCAATTTCGCCAAGATGCGCATCTGGAAACATGGTAAACCATACAATATACGGTTTGTGAACTACGTTTCGATGTATTTTTGACTTGAATATTCACCGCACTTCCTTTAGACTCATGGAAATTTTCAACAAGTCAAAATCCTAATACCTAGGTATCGAATATGGTGCTTATGCCCTTGAACGTCTAGCTATACTCTTAATACTGCTGATATCTGACTCCATACAACAAGTGAACTGACTCCGTGACTCCCAATTCTTCAAGTGTGTTTTGGTTCGGTGATCTTGCCGGTATTTTCAAATGATTAACTTTACTCGCTACAGTTTGTTGTTGTTGCAGTTCTCAACGAAGCTTTGTTTATAAAATTTCAATAAATCTCAACATTCAAAATATCATCACACAAATGTTCGACAACCAAAGAAAATTCCCACCCATACGGACGAACCTGTTGAAAACTTATCACATTGATTGACCTATTTTGCAATTGCTGCTTCTTCACCTCACAATACTGTTGTATTTTTTGAGATCCTCCAGGAACTCCTTGAGATTTATTCCTTGAATGACTACCTTACTTTCTATCGAAAAGGAATTCAGTAGTCGTAGAGCCAACGGGCACCCGTGTAATAAGATCAGCCCTAAGTTCTTCCTCCAGTTTTTATAAATCCTTCTATGCGCCTTCCTTATAGTTGATGGTCCTTACACCTTATATGAAACCGTGTAGCCGACCTCATGTCCCCCGTGACACTGGATGACCCTAACTCCACTAGCTCTTCTCAAACCATCAGCAATATTGGAAGGAGGCCTATTCACATTTATTCATGCTGTGATGGTATCGAAGTGGTGTTATCTTTTGTATGTAGATCTTGATTTTTCGGTCCAAGAAACATTTTCTGTTGACCGAACTATCTTATTCCAATGATACACACCTTCACCGTTTTGACAAACAAGTTGTTCCATACCGGCCCGCAACATACTAATATCATTTACGCTAGACGAATGTATCCATTCCATGTTGAAGGATTTTCGAAATACCCCAACGCACATAAAATGATTGTTTATCTGATGATCTCATGCACAAAAAACACAAATATGAGGAAGAAGTTGTCGTACCGGCAACTGAATTCAATTCTTTAGTGTTCAGAAATGAACTCTAGTGTACGATAATCGCATATTCCTCGAACCGAGAAAAGAATATGTTCTATCTTTATGATATTGTGTAAATAAATATCTTTCCCTTTTTCCATGTGGTCAAGAACGTTCAAGAACATTGTTTTGTTCAGCTTTCTCGATTAAGGTCGCAGTTGCAACCATACCAACGTAATACAACGTTTTTGGAATTTTTGGATTTCACCACTTTCAATTACCGTATGAAAACATTAACTTCTGGCATTCGAAAACAGAAAGGTGACAAGAATTAAATGTCCATTGAAGAATCCTTCATATAAGCTAGTTTAGAGAATGTAGTAACTCGTTATATGTATATATATTTTTGAAAAACATTTTTTCTGGAGAAATAACTTCAGGAATTTGCTCATAGTAATCTATATGAATACTGAAAAGAGAAAAGATATATTTATTAAAAATTCTACATTTCCATGTACCTCTTGTTGATATTGAGATTCATATTCTATGCTTGAAATAGACAAAGAAAATGAGGTATGTAAAACAATGAACAAACTATAGGAAGAAATCCATCATTATAATTCGACGAAATCATAATGAAGAATGCAAAAACTTCAAATGATTTTAATTTTTTATGATCTTACACCCTTGTTCATTTTTCCGTATAAAATATGCCATAATATAACCTCAACTAATCTGCTGTCCAATATTCAAATGTATACAGTGGGTTTTCAGAAGATGGAAGAGCGTCAACCACTCCAATTCTTTTAACTTTTTGTAGTTTTCATTCAAGTCAGTTCAACATTTTCTGCAATTAACTCGTATATGAAATTATTGTTTACTTAATCTTAAGAAACATCAACAACGAGACAGGTTGAATAAAAAATTCTTATCCTTTCATTATCTCGAATCCTAATGAAAAAGGGAAATATTCATTTTACATATTGTTGAAATTCCTCAGTTTTGACTTCTTTTGACTGGAGGAAAACCAAAAATTTTCCCCATAAAACTAATATAAAAATATATTTTTATCCTCGAGTGTCCTCATTGTTTCTGAGCAATTTTGAACAATTGGCTACGAGGAGGCAAGGAGAAAAATTAACATCTCAAAGTATTATATTTTATATTAGACATCTAGCTAATACTGTACTCTCTGAATGTATAAGAGCCTTCTTAGATAAGGATGATAAACACCATTTGACAATGCATCTAGACTGAGTATCCATAGTTCCAGGTTCCAAAGCAGCTTCATTATTATCAAAAATTTCTACATAAGATTTCCCTTCTTGTTTCATAAAATTATGAAAGATTAGTTTTACCATCAGATTATGTATGTTTCATCAAATTCAGGACTTTCTTAATAGGTAAATGGTTTTTTCTAACACCGGGCAAATTATGGTTATGGTTCCTAATGAGTCGAGAGTAGGCCACAAGGAGGAAAACGGACATTTGACTTTCACATCTCATGGGCATAAAGAGAATGAAAATAAAGAGTAAGCTCATCGAAACCAGACGGAAATGTTCAAATGTTATTGAACAGACCTTCATTTGTTATTTTATGGACTCACAGCTCATTCTTCCGATTTATGATTATTATCTTATCTATAGATATTTTGAACTAGCTCCAAAATAAATTTTCGATAATACAAGTTATCGATTCGTGTTCACGAAGGACCTTGAGGTGGTGTTCAACTCTTACTTTAATTTCATTTATTCTGAATAAACGTTCTAGTACAGAAATAACACCCCTAGGTCTTCGGAATGGGCCTACTTTTGTCCCCACGGTGGACCAAATTAATTGATAAATAAGGTGATTAGAAGATTAATATAAGACTAACTAATAGAAATGGGCAATGTCAATTGTGTCTAACCTTGTCCTGATACTTGGAAATCAATAAACAATTCAAAAATGAAGCATAAAATAATCGTTATCCTAGTCCTTTTCCTTTCACTTATAAAGAAACAAGTTCCAATAATAGTTTTTTGATTATCAATATGAACGTACTTACTACTGCGAAGCCAAATATTCTAACGCGAGTGAAAAACAAAGCAACAATTTTCCCAATATAAATGACATATTATTATGCTGGGTGTACGGTTATGCAAAAATTCCAGTGTATGACCGAGTAGTACTTCTCACTTCATGGCGGTAAGGTAAGCATAATTTCATCCTTGCAATTCGTCATTGAGATATCATTGAATGTTCATCCCACACAAGAAGTTGGCTTTGGATTAACCATCACACCCACCTAGTGATAGCTTGTAAGTAGGTAGCTTTAGAGTTAAGTGAATCAATTTAGTTATATCTCACCTGAAGATGATGCTGTGCCATCGAAACACGTGTCGTGTAATTTAACCCAGTGTAGTGGAAATCATATTAGTTATTCTATTGTAAGTCTAATTCATTTTTCATTCATTTCATTAATTTGATGCAAGATCTCTGAAATTTCAAAAATGTAACATAAATTCAGTGTATGGAGCTCTCGGCTCAGCTCTAGTGAAGAAGGAGTGGATTTCTTTAATATTTTTCACGATGCTCTGTAACAATCATTCGAAGAAAAATAGAGGGCGCCAGATAGAATAAAATAAAATAACAGTTTATTCAAGAAACATTTTACATTTGATAAACTCTATGATAATGTAGAATTAATTTTACACATTTCAACTGTGCACAGTACTAAACATAACTTTTTTCTTCAAATCCGCCGCACAATAATTCATTTTCTGATTATGTACACTCCCAAAAATAAGTGCTTCATCGCAGACATAAGCATGTAGGTACCTATAGTTCACCACGTCGAAATCATGTTACTAATGTCCAAATTCGTCTTCCTTCTTCGTCAAGTCCGGGTGAGTGTCGTATCCATTTTATAAACTTTCTGTCGAAAATCGGGAATTCACTTTGTTTCATTAATTTATGTATATCGGTTCTATCGATATTCATTATATCAGGCAATGAAAATATATTTGCATACGAGATCCGACCCCTGAAAATTTCGAGTGTATAGGTCTTTCCTTTTGACTATTCCCGGCTCAAAATTCGAAAAATAGAGACATTGTGACGAAATGATATAGCGATCCTAGGACCCCGACGCCACTGTTCAAAGTCGGCCATATTGAGCTTCTATTCCGGACCCACTTATTTAAGCCCTATGCTCCCTCCTGTTATTGAGCGCTCGTACTACTTACACGAGGGCTATATCATTTCGTCACGATGTCTGTATTTTTCGAATTTTGAGCCGAAAATGGTCTCAATCGACTATGTTCGACTCACTGATGACGAATCCGTCGGAAAATTCGAGTCTGCCCGTCCGGCCGTCCGTCCGGCCGTCCGTAAGCACGATAACTCTCGAACGGATCAACCTAGAGACTTGAAATTTTCAGTGTAGGTTCAGATCGCGAATGCCTCGGTTAAGTTCGTTAATGGGCCAAATTCCACCAGGGGTTCCGTAAATATGGCCGTTCAAAGTTTTGTTTCCCTGATTACTTGAAAACTACAGATTTGATCGAGATGAAATTTTGCACTCAAATGGAAAATGAGGTGTTTAAGCTACATGCGGAATTTTGTCCAGATCGCATAACCAGAACCATAGAAACCATAGAAAATTGTAACTTTTGAACGGAAACGCCTAGGGACTTGAAATTTTCAGGATAGGTGTGGATCTTCAATGTCGTTATCAAGTTCATCTATGAGCAACATTATACAAGGGGTTTTCTCGATAAATTTGAAACTACGGATTCGATCGAGATGAAATTTTGTATTTTAATCGAGAATGATATATTGAAGCAATATTTTGTCCAGATCGCATGACCAGAACCATAGAAACCATAGAAAGTTGTAACTTTTGAACGGAAAGGCCTAGGAACTTGAAATTT
Organism: Aphidecta obliterata; assembly: GCA_963966015.1. Taxonomy (NCBI): domain Eukaryota; kingdom Metazoa; phylum Arthropoda; class Insecta; order Coleoptera; family Coccinellidae; genus Aphidecta; species Aphidecta obliterata. The sequence continues at coordinate 22,550,547 of OZ014431.1, read as the reverse complement.
TCAGGGTGGGTTTGGATCGCAAATTTCACGGTCACGTTCATCAATGAGCAAAATTAGACTAGGGGTTCCGTAAATATAGCCGTTCAAAATATTTTTTTCCTGATAGTTTCGAAACTACTGATCGGATTGGAATGAAATTATGCACCTAGCTCAGGAATAATGTATTCAAACTACGTGCAAAATTTTGTTCAGATCGCATCACCAAGACCATAGATGGAAAATTTTAGCAAATTATCGGAAAAAAATTGATCAACTGAAGCACCGACATGAAGTCTGGAGTTTTGCCTAAGTTTCAGAATTTTTTTGACAGCAGTCAAAAATTCCTTCAATTGATTTCTAAAACTGGAAAATGCGAATCTACCTACAAGGTGCATGTACGAGCGCTCAAAAGCTCCTGCCTTCACGGCAGTGCTTTTCGTAATTTTTTTTTATTCCCTTTTGAAAGATCGTTCATTTTTTAATTCAATCAATCCTTCAGGCACTAGAGGGAACAGCTTTGGAGCAATATGTACGCGCAGCATTTTTGGCCATTTCAGTTTCATAGATCTTGGACGTTCAAAGTTTTTTTCAGCAGCTCTAGTACGATATTGAGATTGGTGATCCTTCTTTTCACTATGAATTTTTCCTACGAATATGTTCATGACAATCTTATATCTGCCTTATATCGGGTACTTTAGCCAGATCATAGGGAAGGTTATTGTCTTACCATGTATTATTTTAGGGAAATACCTTTGAAGTACATCCAGCCTTCTTTTGTGACAGTTCTGTACTCCACCCCAACCAATTACAACATACGATGACAAGGGTTGCATGAGAGCATACTTAGGTGTTTGGTACTACTTATGACTTTATATATAAAAATTACGTGTCACGTTGTTTGTCCGGAATGGTCTCCTAAAATACTGAACCGATTTCAATCAAATTTTTGCACACTGTGTGCAGTTTGATCCAACTTACAAGATAGGATAGTTTATAGACAAGTTTTTGTAGAGCACGTAAGAAACATGTCGGCAGCGCAATATATGTCAGAAACAATCTGGTTAAATACTGCAGAATTAGAAAAGATATCAACAGTTTGGCAGAACTAAATATGATGGAGTGCTGTGCTTTGGAATATTATGAATTTGCATCAGTGAAATTAATCATAGTGTGTATATATCACCCAAATAAGATTGGCTTAGACATCAAGGTATTTCTTGATAAATTTATGCAGATTCTGGAAATATTATCGGCAGATAAAAATTAAAAATTTGTCATTACTGGCGACTTCAATGTTGATCTACTCACCCCTGAACATAAAAATACAGAAACATTCATGCAAATTCTAGAATCATATGGCTTGATAATATCAATTAACGAACCTACGAGAATAACCCCAACTAGTAAAACGTGTCTGGACAACCTATTCACCAACATTGAAAATGGATCTGGTACAGTAATACAGCCTCACTTATCAGACCATACAGCACAAGCTTTCTTATTCCAGCTAATTTCCAAACCAGCAACTAATCAGAAACAACTTAAGTTACGTCAATATAATGAACAGAACATTGCAAGATTCAAGAACGAACTAGAACACACAGACTGGTCCCTTCTGAAGAATTTTGAGAATAATGAAATAGACGAAATGTGGGAATACTTCTTAAATACTTATAATAGGATTTTTGAAGACAATTTCCCAGTGAAACAGATAAAAGTAGGATCACAACAACGATCAAGCCTCAAAAATAATCAAGAAGTACAAAAACTGAATAGCCATTTGGATGTCCTGTTCTTGATCCAGAAAGAACACCAATTTCCTTGCAGAATATAAAAATACAATACAATCAAACGCTTGTGGACTTGAAGAGGGCCTACTATGGAGGTTAGATTGCAGCTTCTTCGAATAAAACAAAGACGACTTGGAATATTCTTCGCACACTCACTGGTGAAAACGCTAAACAAGACCTAATTTTGCCATCACATGACTATCAAACTGTTGCTAACGATTTCGTTCAGTACTTTACTGTTGAAGCATCTGAAATCCGTAGGAACCTCCCTACAGTTTCAGTTCCTTTTCGGGTCAAGAGGGTGGAGAAAAGTTTCTGACATTACCAAGGACGAAATCATCAAAACTGTCCACTCTATGAAGAATACATGATCCTGTGGATATGACAATATTCCTGCCAGCATTGTTAAAAGTTCAATACACCTTATCGCTGTACCAAAGATGTACATCATGAATCATGCCTACACTGAGGGAATTTTTCCAAATGATCTCAAGCTAGCAATTATCAGACGATGTTACAAGAAGGGACCTACAACAGAAATGGGTAACTATAGACCAATCAGCATGCTGACAACATTTTCTAGGATCTTTGAGAGGGTGCTGTCAGACAGACTGCTTTCATTTTTTCGTAAATTTGGAATTTTTACTAAACAACAACATGAAAAACAGAAACACTGAGACTGCAATCTTTCAGCTCACTAGCAAACTAGTTGAATGTGTTGATAATGGATTTGTTCCTTTAAGCCTATTCTTGGATTTAACGAAAGCATTTGATTGTGTTGACCATCAGCAACTATTTAATAAACTCGAACTATATGGAATCAGAGATAAGCAGTTGAAACTCATAGGAAGCTATCTACAAGGCCGAAGACAAAAGGTAATTATCCCAATCCAGGAATGCAAGTATGAATCAGAGGAGAAGATGGTTGAGTTGGGGGTCGTGCAGGGGAGCATTTTAGGTCCGTTGTTCTTTCTCATATATATAAATGATTTACCAGCTGAACTTGATGCTAATGTAAATCTAACCAATGTGGACTCGGAAGTCACCATCTACGCCGACGACACTAACATTGTCACCGTGGACAGAAATCTTCAAGTAACATTTATACATGCTGAGAAAATTTTAGACTGTTTGGAATGCTGGTGTGCTAGCAATCAACTTCTTTTAAATGTGACCAAAACAGAATGTATAACATTTCATACTGAAAGGCTGTTTCTTGATCTTCCAAGTACTGTCAACATTGGAGGAAATGAAGTTCATTTATCCAACACTGTAAATTTTCTGGGAATTCATGTTGACATGAATTTGAAATGGCATAATCATATTCAGAACCTCAGCAAGAAATTGTATAGGGTCATTTACACTTTGAATGTACTCAGATATCATGTAGATAGAGACACAATGAGGGTATTGTACTATTCAAACTTTCAATCGCTAATGGCATATGGCATTATAATATGGGAAAACAATAACCATGTAAATAGTCTCTTTAAAATCCAGAAGCTAGCCATCAGAATCATGTACAAGATGAAGTTTCGAGAGTCTTACAGAACTGTCTTTAAGAAAAATGATTTTTTGACAATAACTGGTCTGTATGTATATAAGTGTATTCTCTTTATAAAAAAATTACGAAAAGCACTGCCGTGAAGGCAGGAGCTTTTGAGCGCTCGTACATACACCTTGTAGGTAGATTCGCATTTTCCAGTTTTAGAAACCAATTGAAGGAATTTTTGACAGCTGTCAAAAAAATTCTGAAACTTAGGCGAAACTCCAGACTTCATGTCGCTGCTTCAGCTGATCAATTTTGTTTCGATAATTCGCTAGAATTTTCTACGATATCTATGGTCTTGGTGATGCGGTCTGGATAACATTTTGCACGTACTTTGAATACATTATTCCTCAGCTAGATGCATAATTTCATTCCAATCCGATCAGTAGTTCCGAAACTATCTGGAAAAAAATATTTTGAACGGCCATATATACGGAACCCCTAGTCTCATTTTGCTTATTGATGAACGTGACCGCGATATTCGCGATCCAAACCCACCCTGAAAATTTCAAGTTCCTAGGCCTTTCCGTTCAAAAGTTACAATTTTCTATGGTTTCTATGGTTCTGGTCATGCGATCTGGACAAAATATTGCTTCAATATATCATTCTCGATTAAAATACAAAATTTCATCTCGATCGAATCCGAAGTTTCGAATTTATCGAGAAAACAAAATTTCAAACGACCGTATTTACGAAACCCCTTGTATAATGTTGCTCTTAGATGAACGTGATTACGACATTCGAGATCCACACCTATCCTGAAAATTTCAAGTCCCTAGGCATTTCCGTTCAAAAGTTACAATTTTCTATGGTTTCTATGGTTCTGGTCATGCGATCTGGACAAAATTTCGCATGTAGCTGAAACACCTCATTTTCCATCTGAGTGCAAAATTTCATCTCGATCGAATCTGTAGTTTTCAAGTAATCAGGGAAACAAAACTTTGAACGGCCATATTTACGGAACCCCTGGTGGAATTTGGCCCATTAACGAACTTAACCGAGGCATTCGGGATCTGAACCTACACTGAAAATTTCAAGTCTCTAGGTTGATCCGTTCGAGAGTTATCGTGCTGACGGACGGACGGACAGCCGGACGGACGGACGGACAGACTCGAATTTTCCGACGGATTCGTCATCAGTGAGTCGAACATAGTCGATTGAGACCATTTTCGGCTCAAAATTCGAAAAATACAGACATCGTGACGAAATGATATAGCCCTCGTGTAAGTAGTACGAGCGCTCAAAAAGCATCCAGAATTTTTTACTGAACATCTTAACGTTAACAATACAAGACGAAGAGACCCATACTTGTATCCTAGGGTTTCCTTGAGTCTAGCACAAAATAATGCTAAAAATATGTGTTTGAAATTACTCAACCAATTACCAGAGTACATACGAAATATTCAAGGGCAATCTGAATCCAGGAATAAATTGTATAATTTTATATTGAATGTTGAACCTTACACATTACATTTTGCTGCCTGTAGCAACTTAAGATTTTGTTAATACCTACAATTATTCTGTAACTGACCTCATTTCTATTTTATTGTATATTTTAGCATGTATGTGATAATTTTAGAGATGCAAATAAAGTATTATTATTATTATTATATCTCAATTTATAGTTGCAATATTTTCTATTTTTTTTATTTGTTTATTATTCATGACAAAGACTGATAATTATCCACGCGGTAAAAAGGGGCTCAAATCGACGACAGGAGATCGCGCCCCCACTACACCGATCTGTCTACCCTAACGATATCGTGCGAGGAGTGAGGCCAAGTTTCTGGGTCTTTCTCAAATCTGAAGAAATTTGGAACTGTTTCAGAACTGGGGAATAATACAGAATGTTCATAGAATTCGTAACTGTCATGAATGTAGAATAATGTCAGTCAGTGATAAAAAATGATTGACATATATATTTGTTGTCAGTTATTTACTGATGAATAAAATATTAAGAGGGAACCAACATGGATACATTGAAGGAAAATCAATTAAAACAGCAATTTATGAATTCGTCAATAGAGTAGTAGAATCTTTTGAAAACAAAGAGTTATCCATGGGTATTTTTCTTGGCCCTGTTTGGATAGAAGTGAGTTATTTCAAAAATTGAAACGTTATGGAATTCGAGGACCAGCACTGAAATGGGTCGAGTCATATTTTTCACTCATAAAATAAATGATGGAAATAGAGATCAATGAGGAAACTGTAAGATCAAATTCAGAAGAATTACTTTTAGGCATATCACAAGGAAGTTTGGCTGGACCCTTACTCTTCCTAATATATATCAATGACTACAAACCAGATATGGAACTATGTCCAAAAAGAGTAAATACAGTTAATTATGCCGATGACACAAATAATAATTCACTTCCCAAATTATTCCTTACATAAAAAAATTTGGAAACACGCACCTTCAAAAATCATAAAATTATTCAATATTCTCCATGAATTTCTCACATTTTCAAAGCAAAAAGGAGGTTCCTTCATTTCAATACGCAGTTGGGAAAGGAATCAACAATCACATCTGAATCTGAAGGAGCCGCCCTAAAACCGAACAGCAGTCGTCGGTAACGTTTATCGAAAAATGTCGGCAAGCTTGATGAGTTTTATCGTAAATATAACTCGCTATAAAAAGGGAATAGGCCCATCTCGTTTTTGTGGACGCGGAACAGCCGTATCGCATTTGAAGAACATATTAGAAATTGTAGAAGAATGGAAAACTTGCCATAATAGAGTTGTGTTTCGGTATTATTATTGAAAATTTTTAGTATAAAGAAAGTTCTTGAGAACTAACGAGGGAGTTGAATAAACTTAAAAATTATTACAAGGATTTTGCTGCGAAGTTCTCATTTTTATTGAAATTGCAAGAACTTGATTCTGAAGAATTAGAAGTAGCCATTATCTTATTTCTAGTTATCCGGACGATTTAGACGACCAGCTTCACGATTAATGTTTGCACTTCAAAGCCTATGCAGCTCAGTCAGAACGTCCTTCAAAAACTATACTCGAGATGAGTACCTTCATTAGAAGCGAAAAAAGCTTAGTGCAAGTTTTTTCCTATCTTGATATTTCCGTTTTGGCAACGAACTGCTCAGCGGAAAGGTCTTTTTCAGCTTTGAAACGAATTTTACCTACGGCTTAAAATTCGAAAAATGCAGACATCGTGACGAAATGATAGAGCCCTCGTGTAAGTAGTACGAGCGCTCAAAAATGTTTCCCAAGGATAGGTGAGAAAAACTGGCAACTAATTTCCAAAAAAAAATTTGAGGAGGTTATAACCAAGAAACGTCAGAATGTCAGAATAGACAGAATATAATTTTTCTTCTTCTTGTCTTTCAATGTGCCATGTGGCAGTTAAGGCCGTCTACATAGCTCTACATGCACAGAACGCTCTTAAAACTTGTCAAGAAGAAGTAAAATTTTTTTTGTTCCTTGTAGGTAGATTCGCATTTTCCAGTTCCAGAAACCGATTGAAGAAATTTTTGACATCTGAAAAAAAATTATACTAAGGCGAAACTCCCTCTGCACGTCAAGTCTAAGTGACCAATTTTGTTTTCGATAATTCGCTAGAATTTTTGTCGGTATCTGGTGTTGCGTGATAAGCCTTGGTGATGCGATCTGAACATGATCTCGCACTTAGTTTGAATATTCTTCATCTATGTGCAAAATTTCATTCCAATCCAATCAGAAGTTTCGAAATTATCAGGCAAAAAAATTTTTTGACGGCCATATTTACGGAACTTCTTGTCTTATTTTGTTCATTGATATACGTGACCGCGACATTCGATATCCACATCTATTCTGAAAATTTCAAGTCCCAAGGCCTTTCCGTTCGAAAGTTATAATTTTCTATGGTTTTCATGGTTCGGGTCGAGCTATCTGGACAAAATGTAGCTTGAATATATCATTCTCCATTAAAATACAAAATTTCGTCACGATCGAATCCGTAGTTTTGAAATTAACAAGAAAACTAAATTTCAAACCGCAATATTCGTGATCCACACCTATCCTGAAAATTTCAAGTCCCTATACGCCTTTCCGTTCGAAATTTATACTTTTCTATGCTTTCTATGGTTGTGGCCATGCGATCTGGACAATATGTAGCTTGAATATATCGTTCTCCATTGAAATACAAAATTTCGTCACGATCGAATCCGTAGTTTTGAAATTATCAATAAAACTAAATTTCAAATGACCATATTTACGGAATCCCTAGTCTAATTTTGCTCATTGATGAACGTAACCGTGACATCCGAGACTTAGACAAACCCTGAAAATTCCGTTCGAATGTTATAATTTTCTATGGTTCTGGTCATGTACACTACCCGAATGATGTAATTTAAAGCGTGTTATGTATGACAATTCCTATATTTAATAGTAATGTTCTTTCGTACTGAGCGAAGTGATTTATGTAAGTTAAATCACATAGATCAGTTTTAGCGATCGTTCTTTCGTTTTCAATCAGTTCCCCCTTCCACAACTCCAAAGTGATTGTAATGGATTATTCTGATCGCGAAATTTCTTATTTCAATTAGATCACATTGGTAAAGTCAAAATTTGAAGTTTGTATATTTTTTATATACTTACATAGAAGTGAGCGCATTCTTTCGGGCTTTAAGTGAATGAATGTGTTCTGATTGCAAAATCGCTTTCACTTAAATCACATGAGTTCCATCAGTTGAATCAGTACGAAAGAACACTACCACTGATTACAGGAAATTTGGGTGCACAACGCCGCCCTAATTTATCCTCGACAAATCTGAACCATGATGCAAATAAAAGTATTCTTTGTATAATGGATCTGAACGATCGAGTCCCAACGTTCAGCGGAACACCCTGGCAAAGAGTAACAACTGTTATGATTCTCATTTCTCATTTGAAATACATTGTTTGGATCAAATCTTAGAAACGCGACAGTCGGCGGTTCGAAGTTCGAAGCTTTTGACTCCTTGCTCTCTTTTTTTATTGAATGTTTGAGACCATTGTCGGTTCAAAATTCGAAATTCACGGACATATGCAGCGTTTTCGATTTTGACTTTCATGCACCAGAGGAGCGCGGTTTTTGGTGTTTCACGCATGCTTTTCGAAGCAAATCGAACGCGCCAATATCAGTGTTTCGTGCGCTGGAGGAGCTCAGCTAGCCAAATCGAAAGCTACAAATGTCAGTGTTTCGTTTCGTGGTTTCGTTGGAGACTGACGGAGTTCTGATTTCTGATAGCCAAATCAAAAGGGCAACATACACGGACACGTGCTTGGTACATAAGAAAGCACTTAAAGCCCTTTTGTGCACCAAAGCACTGTGCTCCCGAGCACTTTTTAAAAGCAGTGCTTAGTGCTTAGTAATTGAAGCACTTCAGCAAAAGGCTTAGTGCTTAGTAATCCCCAAAGGGCTCCCGAGTAGTCCCGAGCACTTCTGAGGATTACTGAGCACTAAGCCCTTTCCCAATCTTGTTGTAACACGAATATATGCGACCGACGCCAACGCCTTGATACCTTGAGATCTAGTATTGATATTCAGTCCAGTGAAAATGAACCGATATATTTATGAATACATATTATTTCAACCAAAGAGATACGGAGTCCTTGAAATTTTTTTTCCAACACACATAGCTCTCGACATGCTCAAAGTGAGCATCGTATTCGGGACACCCTAGACATCTTTTCTGACCTGCCAATAATCTCACATATTATCATATAACAGCTTAACTAAATAGGTACAATTTTTCATCCGATTAAAGGGTCGATTACATGGAGCGAGTTTACAAGCTGCTAGTGAGCGAATTTAGAAGCGAGCGAGTCGACTAGTGCGAATCTCCCCTCTGCAAGTTGGCTAGTGAACATGATTACACCGGGCGAGTTCACTAGTAGCTTCTAAATTCGCTCACTAGCAGCTTGTAAACTCGCTCCATGTAATCGACCTTTAAAATAACCTCACCTCAACAGTTCTTAAAAAAGTGCTTATGGCTTTGTGCTCGAAATATCGAATTACTTTCACAAAGTGCTCAGTGATCGCGAGCCTTTTGTGGAAATTGGTGCTTAGTGCTTGCGACTCGGAAGCCCTTTTTTCAAAGTGCTTAGAGCTTAGTGCTCGAAACACTAATATTTGCGGGCGGATTATCCGTACAGTTCTGATACGTAGAAATTTGATTTGACAGATCCAGATGTGGAATTTACACCAATAACAGATGGATTTGATACAATACACGCACTGATATATGTACGAATTTGGCTCGCCAAGTATCAGATATGACAGATATTCCGCTAGTGTATGTAGCCCTAATAGCTACACCAGCCGAATATCTGTCATATCTGATACATGGCGAGCCTAATTCGTACATTTTTCATTAGGGCAACATACGCGGGACTATTCGTACAGTCCTGATACGTAAAGATTCGATCTGACAGATCCAGATGTGGCATTTTACACCAAAAACGGACAGATTTGATACCATACACGCACTGATATATGTACGAATTTGGCTCGCCACCTATCAGATATGACAGATAATGCGCCCGTCTATGTGTACATTGCGTGGTTAACCACGAGCCATATACGGCGCGATAAGAAGTTCGTAGTAATCAAATCTGCAGGTATCAAATCTGTTCCTTAGCGGTGTAAAATCCTACATTTCAGACAAGTAAGATCTATCGCGTGGTCTTTTAGTTCACCTAAAAGACTGTAATGTAGTATTTTACATCACTAACCGACGGATTCATCTCGAATCATGCATGCAGATCTGGCACGGGTTGGTATGTTAATCAATGGTCAATGGACAAGGAAATATTTAGTTCGTCCGATCTGGATCTGTCGAATCAAATCTCTACGTATCTGAATTGTACAGATAATCCGCCCGTGTATGGGGCGCTATTGGGAAATTGGATAAACGGCAAACGCTCTTGTTCATAGAAACAAGCGTGCAAAAATGCGGCAACGCAGCAACTTCAAGTTCTGTTCTGCAAACGTAAACATAATAGGCGCTTTCGTTTTGAGGGTTTCGTGCACCGTTTTTGTTGTTTTGCGCACGCTTTTCGAGGCAAATCGAATGCGCAAATTTCATATTTCTTGCACTGGAGGAGCTCAGATAGCTGAAAAGAAAGCTACAATTAAACAAATTTATAGGGTAGTCCTATGATCTGTCACGTCACGAATGTCACGATCAGCTGTTTAATGGCTGCTGAGGTATAAACAAACCGAGGTTAGTAAGTCATTCGAAGTATTTTCTTGTAATTTCTTCATTTTTAGCTCATCTAAATATGCCATCATTCTGTTGTGTTGTTAATTGTGAAAGTATATAGTATCTAGGGATGATGTGAAATTTTATAGAATTCCTGCCATTCGCAATTTTACCCATAAAAAACGTTTGAATGAGCTCTCCCAGATGAGAAGAGAGAAATGTTTATCGGCTATTAAAAGGGCTGATTTAACTGAGAATAAAGCGAAAAAAGCAGTCTTGTGTTCCAAACATTTCATAACAGGTAAGGGCATCTAATTTTTGTGAGTTTAGTAATTCAATAATCATAAATTCTCTTAGGAAAACCGTTAGGTTTAGAAGAGTACCTCAATCCTGACTGGGTTCCCCCTTAGTAATATGGGTAACAAAAAAAAAGGCGCCAGATATTTGCAGGTTCAAAAGATTAAATACAAGGTTAGAAGGTCGAATTCTTCAGGAGGTAAAGTAAAATGAATATAATACCCATGCCTGATTAAGTTATGTTAATAGTTCTAATTTGCAATTTTTAACCATGTCATAAATTAATTATGTATTTTATTATCATTAAAACCAAGAATCGATCGAAATAAAAATCTGATGTTTTTTTGTAATCTTATTATTTTCATAGTGCATCTACCTAAAAGTTTGGCAAGTGAAGGAAAACCAAATATACATTTATAATGTTATTCCTGTCCGTAGCCTTTTTTCCAGAGTAATTGGGCAGTTATTAGTAAAAGTAATTTTTTATTTAAGAATTTGGTACTGATTTAGGTTTCTGAGAGTTCTTGAAGTTTGGAAGTCAACAATGATATGTCTTACAAGAGACAGATCATGACACCAATTTGAATAGAGCATCTCCAACAGATTTGAATCTTGCTGAATTGAGTCTGCTTTTTACCAAATTGTCAGCAAGTTCTGCAAAAATGTTGGAGCTTCAAAACACAACTCTTCGTTGCAACAATCTGAAGGATGACGACAACTTGACAAAATATTTTACCGGACCGTCAAAAAAAGATTCTGATGTAGTTGTAAAATATAAAATTCATAAAAGTTCATGGTGAATTTATTTTGCCACTAGAAGAGCAAATGTTACTTTTAATACATTTCTGCGAATCATGAAACCTTTCCAACAATAATAATTCTATCATCAATTTTTAAAGCGCCACATCTGCTTACAAAACCAGCCTCAAAGTATTGCTTTTATAAGCTTTCGCTTGTTCTCTTGTATAATAACTAGTAGTTAACACTGAGTAACTGATTATGTCTATACTTGCTACAGGAGAAAAATCATATGGTTTGGCTGAAAATTTTGAATAGTTGAGAGCAAATGGATCCACGTTCTTTATTTCTGAGAGCTTTTGACGATATCTTTCTGCTACTTCTGCATCTTCAGTTTGTAATTTCAAGTAATAACTACACATTTTGCTGAGAAAAAAATCAGAAAACTCAACAGGAGAAAAAATGATCGCATTCGAACTCAAAAACCAAGAAGAATGAATACAAATGTTTTTTTATACTTTTATACCAACGCACCCATCTTTGAAGGCGATCAGCTGTTTTGTTGGACTACCTAAAAAAAAAATCACGTTCAAGATGTCGGGCCGAGTGATGGTCATTTCTGTCTTTCATAACAAGTAAATCAAATATTTTTTATAAGATTGCGGAATTAATAATAATGCCTGTGAAAGTCGAGATAACCACTTCGGACATTTTTGATTATGTGGGTGAACGTGAATGTGATAGCAAATGACCACTAAATAATAGAAAATTATTGAACTTACGATTAAAAAATCATCTTTCGGGAAGAGCTTGCTGCAAAGTAACAACTTCTTTAAGATACGTTTCCAATCTTCAAGATTGTCTGCAATTTTTCAACTGACTTGGGATTCAACGGGAATTTTTGCAAAGAAATTTCAGAAGAACTATGTGATGATTGTGATGCATTGAGAAACAGAGCACATTTTTCGTGATCTTATTCCCACATTACCTCTTACAATCCGCTGCATTTTCAGCTCGTATACAGTTTATTTGAAACAATTATTCATAAATAATCATCTAAATATAACACTTTCGATACATAAATGACCCAACATCATACACATATTTCACACTTTTCCCATATAAACACACACACGTTAGTTTGTTCACAGCCGTCTTTATAGATAGCCTGGAACGAAGTCTGGCATCGTCGCATCCGAACGTAAATGGTAGGTATACTAGTTAGTGTTAGTGTTGGGCGATGAGTATCGATATTTTACTGTATCGATACTTTTCGTTACGATATTCGATATTTTGTATCGATACTTTACTTACCGATACCAAGATGTATCGATACTTAATGGCGTGTATCGGTGGTTGAGTATCGAAATAATAAAATAAAATTTGCTTGCTTCTTTTCCGAAGCTTATGTTTGGATTTCGCATCACAATACATTTCTGTATGTGGCAGTATTGCCAATGGTGTTCCACCAAAAAATCCGAATTTTTCGCAAAAAAGCAACAAAGAATTCGAAAAAATCTGACGCATCCGTAAAAATATCCGAAAAAATCCTCCTGATTATCGAACCATAAAATTAACTCCGCAGACAAAAATAAAAACTCTTTATCTGTATATTAGGTTGGAAAAAATTGACAAGTTTCGTCAGGTTGTCGACTGTGCTTTCACCTAACATTAGTTACATAGTATTGGGCGATACTTCGTAAAGTATCGATACTCTGGATCGTATTATGTATATCGAAACGTACTATCTATTTCAGAAAAACAACGAAAACATTGATCGACAACAAACTCTAGAATAACCAGAAGTATTGAATACATTGGATAGTCGAAATGACCATTATCCCGTCTCTTAAGTTTGTTCAAACAAGAATGAAATGTAAAGATAAATATATATAAATTTCCAACCAAGCTCTGAGCACCAGACACGTGAATTCAGAAAACTCAAATCGTTCCGTTATTTTGTTCTAAACAATGAATATGAAAAAGGACTATAAGCGGTTACAAGTTACAACATTTTTATGGCTTCGCCACATCTGGAATTCCATTTCACAGGCAATAGGCAGTATTATTTGAATAAGTATGTTAATGTAATTAATACCTACTTGGACTATTTGGATAGCAAATTCTAACAACTGAACTGCTCGATATCTATTCGCCTAAGATGATGTATCGAATTATTAAAGATTTCTTGTAGAAATCTCTCAAAAGTACGAGTCGTTTGAAAAACTCGAAAAGCCCTTAAAAAACACATTCAAGAACGAAACGCAAAATATACACAAAAATATCCAATTCTGACATAAATTCGTCTAAAAATAAATTCAATATTAGTGAAGGTAATTTCAATCAAAAATATGCATTTCATTAATCTACTATGATCTTCAGTATCTGGGTTTGAATAAAACAATGCGGGTTGATTTCATATTCATTCATTCATTTTTCATCTTAACAATAATGTTGAATTCATAACTTCAGAAAGACTCAAAATAAATGAGCAATCTAATATGAATTTGATTAGATATTTCAGATCGTTTCAACAAATTGTTCGTGTTTCGATTTTTTTAGGGAATTATCGAAATGAAAAGGGAGATTGTTATTAACGAGAAGCAACTCCAATTCTATAACAGAAAGATGAGTATTTTGTTTGTATTTTATTATATTAGGGGACGAGACCGACAAAGAACAATAATTTTACGACAGTCATAAACTTCCTCGGAAATTCTCCGCTACACAACTTCAGGACAGTTTTGATAAACCGAAAATATAACAAAACATTAATTCATGGAAGTCCCAAAATTTGTTTTTTTACAGCACGAAAGAATCCGATATTTAATGTATCGATATTTGATGTATCGATACCTTCGAAGCGATACGATTTCAGTATCGATACTACTTGATTCGATATAATACGATCCAGAGTATCGATACTTTACGAAGTATCGCCCAACACTATTACTAGTGCGGAGCGATAGCGCGAGATATAGACCAGGCAATAGAGCAGAAAAAGGGTCATTCTGTGACAAAAATAGTAGAAGAAAACCGCGAGTGGGGAGTTACGTGGGGTGGTCCGTGGATGTTCAGTGATATGTTTTCGACTCGCAAATATCATTACTTTTCTTGTAATTGCGAAGAAACACCAAAAAAAACGATGTTTTTTTAGTTTTTTGCTTGTAAAATCTGAACGAATGGAGCGGTGCTAATACTTTCAACAGACGAATTGTAGAGAATGAAAAGATGAAGAAAATGAGTGCTAGTGCAACTCAATCGAGTCATCATTACCGGAGGAAAGCCGGAAAAACCGTGAAAATCAGCGTTTTTTCAGATCCTCATAACTCGGCCAATTTCTAAGTTGTAGCGCTGGCTTTCCAAATGAAAGTAGTGGTTAATAGATACTTCAAGTGTGCATAACCCAGACGTTGTCCGGTAAATAGTTTTTCCGTAATTGCGATTTGAATTATTTAAGGCACTATTTTCCGGAAGAGCTGGATGCGTCGGAAGTAGTCCGATTTCAATTTACAAAACGGATTTTGAAAGAAGAAGTATAGTACTACAAAACGGCAAACTTGATTTTCCGATAAAATGTTGCAAAATAGGTGAAAAATACGTGGAAACATGACCAAAACCGGCTCAGTGCCCCATCTGGGTCGGATAGTGGGGGTAGCCGGCAGACGCGGGGAACGAAAATCGCGCTGAGGCCTGGCGCGAATATTTACGTATATACCCCCACTACTTGACTGCAATCGAGCATTCGGCTTATTTTGGTCATGATTGCATGCTTTTTTCACCTATTTTGAAGCATTTTAACGAAAAATCAAGATTGCCTTTTTGTAGTACTATACTTCTTCTTTCAAAATCCGTTTTGCAAATTGAAATCGGACTACTTCCGACGCATCCAGCTCTTCCGGAAAATAGTGCCTTAAATAATTCAAATCGCAATTACGCAAAAACTATTTATCGGACAACGTCCGGGTTATGCACACTCAAAGTAACTATTGACCACTACTTTCATTTGGAAAGCCAGCGCTACAACTTCGAAATTGGCCGAGTTATGAGGATTTGAAAAAACGCTGATTTTCACGGTTTTTCCGGCTTTCCTCCGGTAATGATGACCCGATTGAGTTGCACTTGCACTCATTTTTTTCATCTTTTCATTCTCTACAATTCGTCTGTTGGGAGTATTAGCACCGCTCCATTGGTTCAGATTTTACAAGCAAAAAACTAAAAAAACATCGTTTTTTTTGGTGTTTCTTCGCAATTACAAGAAAAGTAATGATATTTGCGAGTCGAAAACATATCACTGAACATCCACGGACCACCCCACGTAACTCCCCACTCGCCGTTTTCTTCTACTATTTTTGTCACGAAAAAATCTCTATTGCCTGGTCTAATATAGTATTATTTCACATTCAAATCACTAATCAAGTCATCAAATTAATTTTTTGCTGAAAGAAAAAGGAACATAAGACCCTACTTAGTCAATAAATTGAATATCTCAGTAAGTTTTGCACAATAATCTCATGATAAAGTTGAAATTGAAATGATATTTCTCTGAATTTTTATTCAATTTATTGTTCAGCAAGAACCACGGAAAGGTGTAAGGTCATCTCTTGCCAAAAAAAAAAACTTAAATAAAATTATCAACATAAATATAAACTCTCAAACATAACAAATAAATGAATAAATATAGAAATATATTAAGTAATGAAAATTTCGAAAAACTCATAACAAAGTGAATTTTATTCTTAAATGGTTTTTTTTTGCTATCTCCTAAATATTTTCTTTTCTTCTCCATTTGCTCGACTTTTGAATCAATATTTCTATTATTCACATAATTTTTGAGCAGTAAATTCGCGAAAATGGAGCAGAGTGAATTTAAAATGTTACATTTGAGAGATAGTTTTTATTTCCACTGTCAGAAGTAGGGGATATTTCTAATGACGAAGAAATTGATCTCAAATACCTTTTAGAAGGCAAAATAAAAAATTTTCTCATTAATTCATAACATGAAGGTGACTGTGAAAATAATATAAATGACATAACTATAGTACTTGATGAATATTTAATTCTTTTTGCTATGACCTGTCGTAATTGGTCTGTAATGATTTCTACCTGTCTGAATTTGTCAAAATTTTCATTATTTCTATCAGCTAAAAATAACTCTAAGGAAGCTAAAGAACTTTTCAATGAATCTGACATAGATTTTTCAGGTACTGCATCTTCATTATTTACATTTTTATTACGAGAAAGTAAATTTGTAATTTGAGACCACCTACTAAGTGTTAGATCGTACGGAAGAATCCATTTTAAATCATTTTGAGAGATCTGAATATTTTTAATAAATAATTTTAATCTAAGGTCTCTATCTATTTGAACTGAAACATCCACAGATTATGATTTTTCGAAATTAATTATATAAAAATGAATCTTTTCATCGAATTTCTTAATCTCCCATCAATTTTGATTGAATAATTATTGATTAGGTCATCGAAATCTTTTATCATGTCCGAACTCAAAAAGGCTTCTATTTCATTATTCTGCCGAGAAATGATTTCATTTTTTTTAAGCTGAGGATCGGTCCTCGGTTTTGGAGTTGATTTTGTGAGATACTTCGGTAAATTTGGAAAAACTTTGGGAATAGCGTTTTTTTTCAATTTAGGATATTTTAATGATAACAATTGAATGGTTCCATCTGGCTTTAAAAATTTATCATTCTTAATAATATCACTTTCTTCGAAATGTTTCTCGCAAACTGAACTAGAAGAGGTCGGAATAAAATCTTTTCTTGGGAAAGCTTTTATCCATAGAAGCTTCAGCTCTTCATTTTTGGGAAATTTAAAACAACTTACATAATTGCTATCTTTCTGATACGAATAATTGCTTCTACAATTTGGAACACAACACGATCTACCATCTTGATTCTCAGTAGATGATCTCAAATATACCCACCAAAATTACTGAAAACAACACTTTCACTTCACTTAAATCACTATTACACTTCAGTTTGAACTTTATTACACTTATTTGATTCACAAAAACACAAACAATAACACGTGCGTAACCTATTACGACTTGTTGAACTGAAAACTCGATTATGCGAAGCCCCCGAGGTCCATATCCCTCCGTCCAACGTTGCCAGTTTTCTCTCGTTCCAGGCTTCTAATAAAGACGGCTGTGGTTTGTTGTTCATCACTCGGATAGTTCAAACGATTAAAAGTAGATGTCGCCCACTCCGTGATTTTTCCCTGTATCATGTTCATAGATGAAGAAATTCCTTTATCTATGATCATGTTTGTGTTTGAATTCTTGTGGTTATGTTATCATAATTTTTTTTGCCTGATAAGATGTTCTTTCTATCAGTTTCTCAGGTTTCAAAAAATTAGATTGATATGATGATTATTGCCACTTGTCAGTATTGTCATTTGTCACATTGGTTATTGGTTTGAACGAAGGTTTGTTCTTTGTTCTTAATCGAATTGGCATTTTGTGTGGTAAACTGGATCCCAGTAATGAATTTGAATCGAAGAACTAATACTAGTTCTTCGATTTGAATAGACCAGTAGGTTCATCTCTCTAAAATAATTATACTTTTGTGCTTCCCATATCTTTTTTTTTGAGATACAGAAATGAAGAAATGTAACATCTCATTGTGATATTTATAGCAGCTGATGCTTTTCTATAAGTGATGTTCTTTTTTGTCCAGGATATAATCGAAATGTGGGAGACGTTGGAAGATGTAGAAAGAGATCTCTATGAATATTCACAATTGGAATACCCAGGTTCTTCACTCACCACTGCACCTCCTAAATCAGTTTCTGAATATAGAGCAAGAACCACCACATCTCGAAAATCAGGACTATTCGATGATCAACCGGAGTCCAAGGAAATATTTATAAGTGGACGAGGAAAACACCATTCAGGTACTATCATTCGACCAGGACAATGGGTCATATCAACCCCAGAGGAAGATATGGATATCAGAAAAAAAATCCGTGAGGTCAGTCCTTCTATGTTGACAACTTACTTTTAATTTGATTCTAATGAAAACAAAATAATTGCCCTCTCAATTATATGTTGTGGATTAAACATAACTATATTTGTACAATATAGAAGCAATATTGAATTAATAATAATATGATCATTCATCAGTAAATAGTATATCTATGCTGCCATGCTAAGCATAAAGGTAGTAACTCCACAAAATTTAAAAAAGAGAAAATCGTTTTTTTTTTTAAAGTTCATTTCAGTTCCTTAGGCCTGTATTAATATTCAGATCTCAAGTAGTGAGAACGTCTCAAGATGCGTCTCGAGACACGAGTGTGACTTGAGTCGCTGTCAAAATGACGTTTCAATCTGCGATAAAAGTAACTTTTCTCTTCGTTTTGTAATATCAAGTCTAGCTTAAGACCATTACTCAAGACATACTCAAGTAAAGTTTCAAGATTCGCTTCTTGAGGAAGTATCAAACTGATAACGACTCAAGTGTGGGTTTATTAATAAGCTTCTTAAGATGCTGTCACTATCTTGAGTAAGTATCAACTGAGATAGGTCTTGAGATCTGACTGTCAATACAGGCCTAAGAGCATCTACACTTTACAGCTATGAGAAATGGTGTTGAATCAAAAAATTTACAGTAGGAGCTAGTTGACTCAATTTGAAAGAAAAAGTGGAGATGCCACTTTTATTAGCTCATCAGAAAATTACTAAAGAGCCTAATTATATATCACATTTCCTAACAAGGTAACAGGGCTAAACAAATATTACAGTTGAAGCATCAAGCAGTTTTTTTTACTTCATGAAAATCTATGTTTTTTCTCAGCAATGAATTGTAGTTTTTTGAAGGAATATGTACACAGACCAATAGAATGTTGGCAATTTGTATCTGGATGCAACAGAGTTGCATGTCCAAACCAATACCAGTTGCGTTTCTTAACGAAAACTTCTTACGACAATTAAAACAGTCCAAATAACTTTTCAATAATTATCTTGTTTCATGAAATATTTCTGGAAATTATCAGTTAACAATGAAAGTTGAATGTATTTGGACTAATTCATCAAAAAATACGAGATCTACATGAATTTAGGAACAATTCTTCTGTACAATATTTCTCATCTCAATAACTATTTTAGCTGCCAAAAAAAAATGGTTCGTTGGAATCGATAACGCCTGTGATCATCTCACACCAACGAGGTAGAGGCTAAAAAACCAACTCCAAATCTACACAATAAAAAATTAATAAATGTTTATGATTATTATTAGGTTTCAGGCTTAGGTTATGGTAATGAAATTGTAGAAAGTTTTTACGGACGAAAGGAATCTTCCAGTTCAGATGAAGAGGATCACAATAAAGTAATGGCCCTACCAAACCTCAAGTTAAGTTGTACCAAATCTATTTCAACACAGAAAGAGAATGTTGATTCATCGCTTGAGGATTCAAAATTAGAAACTGGGATAAATTTGAACCCTCCAATGGAGAGCAGAAAGAGAGGTACGAAAAAAAAACTGAAAGGAACAGTGTTGTTAGTTAGTTAGGAACAGTTACTCAAGTGGATAGAAGAAAGTAAAAATGTGTGATTTTGAAATTTAATTATTTCTTTGTGCACAAGAAAAAAAATTATTTTCTTATAATATGGATTGAGATAATTTTAATAAATCTATTTGTATAAAACACTCTTGTTGTCATTTCAATCTTAAAACAAATTGTCTCCTAGAAAGGTACTCGCATAAAAATCAAATTGAAGGGAATTTATCATTATCATGTATTCTGTAATTTTTTTAATGGTAAATAATTAATCTCCAATATTTACCAAATATTAACAGAAAGATATTCTCAGGAAATATTTTGAATATTGATTCATCAAATTTTTCACATATTTGTACTTGTATCATAAACATGACAATTTATTATGTGTTCAATCAAAAGTCAAGAGTGCTATGGAAATCTGTCAACTTGTTATAGTTATAGTTAGGAAGGGGGTTACGTTCCACTGCGACCTCAAGGTCTATTGTGCCCCCCATCAGAGCCGTATTCGCAAATGCGCTACCTACAGCTCGCCCTCCAGCTCCAGAGCTCCAATGAACTCCAGTATCTGAGAGGGCTTCAAGGAGGTTAGATCCTCATTCCTCCTGTAATTCTCTTGTCCAAGACATTCTTTGCGCTGGTTTGCAATGGCGAGGCATTCTGTAACCAGGTGAACAGGAGTCTCCTCCTCTTCACCACAGAATCTACACTCGTCTGTTTCTTCATTAGCTGTACAAAACTTAAGCCTTGTGACTATTCTTCTAGCCACGAACAAAGCATATTTTCCACGTCCTTATTCGCACGTTCTACGGTCCTGACTTTGAGAGTGTCTGGGCTTCCCATGCACCATCTTCAACTCGGACCACATGCTATACTCCGTTTAAGAATTATTGACATCTCGGTAGGCTGTGAAAAATCGAATTTAAGTTGGTAATAGACTATTCAGTAATAATTTGGGTTGCTGAATTCAGGTTGGTATAAGAATAACACTAACATAACCCAAAGAGATCTTGCTTTGATGATTTTATCGAAGATATTTGTGAATAATTATAAAAATTAGCTCTGAATTTGAGTATTTTTTGTCTTATGCTATTAAAATGGCTGAAATTCACCGCGCCTAACAAGAGAACGCCAGGCAGTTTGTCGGTGTTACTTCGAGTTTTCCAAAGATTTGGCATATATTTCCGCTAGCATTTATCGAGTTTCACAAGTGTTCCAGGTAAACTGTTATTCACCTACTCAAAGTGTATTCTGATTGATCAATGTCTCTTAAATTTTCAGATTTCACCAAGCACTGTCCGTAGAATATTGGCATGTTATTACAGCCTGGAATTAGCAGTGGAAGAAAACCTGTGCAATACGATTATTCCTTCAAAGATACATTGAATGACTTTGTTTTTGCTAGAATTAAAAACGATCCCTTTCGAACTGGCCAAAGAGCACCTAGATTCCAATCGATCAAAGTCAACATTATATTATATCATAAAAAAAAATTGGATACAATACAAAGAAGTAGGAAAATTCTTATTGATAAACAGAAAAATATAATAAAAATAGTACGATATTGTGATAAATACCGAGAATACATGGAACAAAACGTAAAATTCATTCATCTAGATGAAACTTGGATATTTGAAAACGGTATTCAAATTCGTCAGTGGACTCTAGAAAATAATCCAAAAGGTATGCCGAGTATATTCAAAGGTAAAGGCAGAAGGTGCACTATTTTGAATGCTGGAACAATGGATGGATTTTTACCTGGATGTGATCTGATTCTTGACAGTGGTATTCATGATAAGGATTACTATGAATTGTGAATTATTTCATAAATGGGTTATTGAAAAATTGAAACCTTCCCTGCAAAAGGATGCCCATCAATACGATTATGTCAGCTTATTCAATAAACACATCCACACAAACATCAAAAAAACACATCCACTTATACGTGGAAACAAAGTTTTCAATGAGATTTTCATCTTTGCTCTTGTATCATTCGTAGATATTTTAAGTTTATTTATTATACTTATACTGTATGGTACCCTGTTCACATTCCCTCTGCTAATACTGCCATTGAACACATGCTATATTGTTCAAAATTCAAAAGTATACTGAATAATTGTAAAATTGCTCATCAATCATAATATTTTCAATAATTCATGGACAGTTTTAATAAATGAAAATAAAAATTGACTTTCTCAAAGTATTCAACACTGAGAACTTAATAATTCACAAACTGGTTCATATATTGATAGTTACAGTACAAATTTCATTTACTATATAGATTCTTAATTTTTGTTTCTCTCTTAATAATAATATATGTCTAGTTCCAACAATTATTGTATTACAATAATGGGGAATAAGTCAAATAATTTCAATGGTTACTGGTTACAAAGTAGATGTAAGGTTTAGCTTTACTAGACTAAATATTCTAGCAAGTTGTATGGTTCAATACAAAATTTTTTTCAATATATATATATATATATATATATATATATATATATACATCCAGCGTACAAGGTGGCACATCCCATGTAAAATTCGCGGTAGAGATGGCATCCGCGGTAAAGTGGCAACCGATATGTGGGGTTCACTTTACCAAATCGAGAAATCATCAAGGAACGGTATAAGGGGACGCCCTTTATCGTTTGCACTGACTTTCAGAAGGATGCCATTTTTGCCGTTTTTCGATGGCGAATACTCTGAAGGTTCAGTCCTATTCATCGTGGCGGCGCTCGAGTCGATTTCCTGTATATTATGTATATCACAGTGACATATAGATAACGGTTTGATTGGCGTCCCTTCAATCCGACAACATCGCTTCGTTCATTTAGTTTAGAAATCGCAATTTTGACGATGGATCTTAATTCATGTTTGAGAGATATGTAGAACGAGGGCTTATGCACTCGACCAACAGGTGATCAGCTGGACTCTTGGAAGATGCGGATTGTATACGTAGATTTGTATCAATGGTTTGATCTTTCGTTTCGCGCATCGGTTGAATTTGAACAACCGTTGTGTAAAGCTATTATAAATCGGATTGTTCTTTGTGTACGTTTGATGTATTTGTTTTGAGCTTTGATAAAGATTTCATTACGAACTTTTTGTGAGATTACTATTTGATAAAAGGGTCGAATAGATGGATGGACCAATTGGTAAACCAATGTTACAAATTTGAAACTATTTTATAAACTATATTGTGATTGTCCATAATTTTAAGAAAATTCCATAGAAGCACTGACTTAATGTCAGTAGCTTTTGTGAAACCATTTTCTCACGAAATTTTGCATGAACCTTCACTGCATCATTTCCAACCTAACGGGCGATTTTAAACACAATAAGTTACGAAAGAATGGAGATTTATACAGCAAAATTCATATCATATCATATCTACAGCATTATCGGACGGATTCAACCCGTTCATGAATTCTTAAGGTGCATACTCATTAAGCGAACGAGCAGCGAACTCCGAACAACGAAGGTTCGGAGTTCGTTCGGCAGAAATTTGTCGATTTCGTTTCGTTGAAGCAAAGTCCGCACCGAATACAGTGTTTCAAAAGTTCGCTATTCGGTAGGCATTCGGCATCGAGTCCATTTATTGTAAAAATGTGTGACGAAATTATTGCAGCATAGTCTTTCATAGTTATTGCGGGTTTACTGAAAACCAGTGAAGAACAAGAAAGGAAACGAAGATATTGGATGTCAAAACTTTATCAAAGTCGGAATCAATATAGGGGATTGGACCTGATTTAAGGAATGATTAAGGGCAGTTCAGTAACTTTTGGAGAATATCCCCTGCGGATTTTGAATTTTTACCTGGAAAAAATAGTGAAAAAATTTGTAAAAAGTCAACAAATTTTCGAGAAGCAATTCCACCTAAGAAAAGACTGGCGCTAACCCTCCGATTTTTGGCAACTGAACATTTCAACGCAAATTCGACGTTCGGTTCGAAATTACACTAGAAATAGCGAATCCCGTCCACACCGAACAGCGAATCTCTTTGATGTACCGCTCTTCCACCGAACGACGACGAAGGCGAACATTCGATTCGCCCTCGCTTTAACGTATACATTGACCGAATTCAAATTCGGAGTTCGGAGTTCGCTGTTCGTTCGCTTAATGAGTATGCACCTTTAGAGAACGCTGGCCGCTTATTAACGAAGTTCGTCTTTATAAATGAGTAAAATAAACTGAAGAATTATAAAAAGCACTGCCGTGAAGTCAGGAGCTTTTGAGCGCTCGTTCAATTTTCTGCGGTATCTATGGTCTTGGTGATGCGATCTGGATAAAATTTTTCATGTAGTTTGAATGCATCATTTCATTCCAATCCAATCAGTAGATTCGAAATTATCAGGAAAAAAATATTTTGAACGGCCATATTTACGGAACTGCTAGTGTGATTTTACTCATTGATGAAGGTGACCGCGACATTCAAGATCCACACCTGTCCTGAAAATTTCAAGACCCTAGGTCGTTCCGTTCGAAAGTTATAATTTTCTATGGCTTCTATGGTTCTGATCATGCCATCTGGCTAGCTTGAACACGTGATTCTCCATCTTCGTGCAACATTTCATCTCGAAAACTAATCGAAAATTTCGAACGGCCATATTTACGGAACCTCTAGCCGAATTTTGGCCAGGAGTTCCGTAAATATGGTCGTTCGAAATTTAGTTTTCTTCATAATTTCAAAATTACGGATTCGGTCGTGACGAAATTTCGTATTTTAGTGCAGAATGATAATAATAATAATGATATATCTTTATTTTCCGAAATTGTTTCATACTATAGATAGCAACAACACAATGAAGAAAACAAGTCAAAGTCAAAAATTAAATTCGTTTACAAAAAATACGAAAAGCACTGCCGTGAAGGCAGGAGCTTTTGAGCGCTCGTACATGCACCTTGTAGGTGGATTCGAATTTTCCAGTTTTAGAAATCAATTGAAGGAATTTTCGACAGCTGTCAAAAAAATTCTGAAACTTAGGCGAAAGTCCAGACTTCATGTCAGTGCTTCAGCTGATCAATTTTTTTTCGATAATTCGCTAGAATTTTCTACGGTATCTATGGTCTTGGTGATGCGATCTGGACAAAATTTTGCACGTAGTTTGAAAACATTATTCCTCAGCTAGGTGCAAAATTTCATTTCAATCAAATCGGTAGTTTCGAAATTATCAGGAACAGAATATTTTGAAAGGCCATATTTACGGAACCCCTAGTCTAATTTTGCTCATTGATGAACGTGACCGTGAAATTCGCGATCCAAACCCACCCTGAAAATTTCGAGTTCCTAGGCCTTTCCGTTCCAAAGTTACAATTTTCTATGGTTTCTATGGTTCTGGTCATGCGATCTTGACAAAATATTGCTTTAATATATCATTCTCGATTAAAATATGCAATTTTATCTCGATCGAATCCGTAGTTTCGAAATTATCGAGAAACCAAAATTTCAAACGACCGTATTTACGGAACCCCTAGTATAATTCTGCTCATTGATAAACGTGAACGCGACATTTCAGGTCCACACCTATCCTGAAAATTTCAAGTCCCTAGGCCTTTCCGTTCGAAAGTTATGATTTTCTATGGTTTCTATGGTTCTGGTCATGTGATCTGGAGAAGTGTAGCTTGAATATATCATTCTTCATTAGTATACAAAATTTCGTCACGATCGAATCTGTAGTTTTGAAATTATCAAGAAAACCAAATTTCAAACGACCATATTTACGGAACCCCTAGTATAATTTTGCTCATAGATGGAAGTGATCACGACAATCGAGATGCACACCTATCCTGCAAATTTCAAGTCCCTAGGCGTTTCCGTTCAGAAGTTACAATTTTCTATGGTTGCTATGGTTCTGGTCATGCGATCTGGACAAAATTTAACATGTGGCTTGAACACTTCATTCTCCAGTTGAGTGCAAAGTTTCATCTTGATCGAATCTGTAGTTTCAAAGTAATCAGGAGAACAAAATTCTGAACGGCCATATTTACGGAACCCCTGGTGGAATTCTGCCCATTAACGAACTTAACCGAGGCATTTGGGATCTGAACCTACACTGAAAATTTCAAGTCTCTAGGTTGATCCGTTCGAGAGTTATCGTGCTTACGACCGGACGGACAGACTCAAATTTTCCGACGGATTCGTCATCAGTGAGTTGAACTCTATCGTTTGAGACCATTTTCGGCTCAAAATTCGAAAAATACAGACATCGTGACGAAATGATATAGCCCTCGTTTAAGTTGTACGAGCGCTCAAAAAACGTTCGGACTTGGCAAGCAATTCTTTGAAATTTGGAGAAAAGTTGATTATGTACCGCCATGAACAGATATTCAGAAACATATTTTGTTTTATGAATTATCAATTTCATCGGCTAAGCAGTTGGATGAAGGAAGACCATAATTTGGATCTGAAACTACTCATATTATAGTCTGCATTGTAACATTTTTTTCGACAAAAAAAAGAGAAGGTCTTCTCCTTCGATTGTTACAGTGCTTACGGCTGATCGGGCGGATATAATTGAATTCGACCACGGATTCTTCATCAGTCTTTCTACAACCTAGTCGCGTATGACCATTTTCACCAGTGAATTCCAGAATTGCAGACATTTTGACGTAACGATGGAGTTCTTTTTCCCTGAAAGTGCGTTATTCAATAACCCAACCCATTATTACGGAATTTCATTTTTCAAATTTGAACGAATATCAATCAATTAATACGTATTACGTTATGGTATTGACATAACTATTCAAACTTTAGCTTCCATTGCGTAAATGAATCTGCAATCGATTCATTCTCAATGCACTCAATGTCGAATTTACAATTCATCAATAAACTACATATTTAATGATGATTCCAAAATACTATAAACCACTGGGTTTTGCATAAAAATACTACCTCTTTCATGAAATGAGATAACCTTGATCTAAGACGAGCGCACAAAAATAAGAAGTGATTTTCCATTCTAAAATTGAAGGTTATTTATTCATTTATTAAAAAAAATAATTTTTAACCAGTCTTATCAGTCTGAGGAGTAAACATCACCACTTTCCATGAAATTTGCTGAAATGTGACGCTTCCTTCCTAACTTCATGATCAGTTACCGACGCGACGTATCAAACTCAATCAACTAGGACGCACCGAATTTAGCATTCACTGCTTGGATTCAATTATCTTTTACAGTGACCATAATGATAGGTACAACATGACAACATTGCAGGATGCTACCTTGGTTGGAAATTTAGTATACGGAAGCCGATCTACACCATTACAGGAAAAATATTATATGGATGCCAACTAAACCGTTATATGTACGGAAGTCATTTTATGCCGAAAAAAAAACGTCAAATATACACGAAATATACACGCGGATGCAGGCCTATACCCTTTTCGAACGGGTGCCACTTAGAACGGCAGATGTATATATATATATATATATATATATATATTTCTTATCGAATGAAACTGTTTGGGTAACGCATTGTAGATCTTCATGCACATGTATTTTGCATTATTCTGTGGTAGTGTCAATTGTTGCCACATGTATATCTAAGGATCAATTTTCCTAGTTGGGTTGTTGCTCAGAAACGGTTCAAATAGTTTACTGTGGCTTTGTAGGAATATAACATACTTTAGCACATATATTGCTGTTGACGTCAGGATTTCATAGCTCGGATTGCTTGCTTTTGTGTTTTAAATATTTTGTTTCATGATGTACTGTTTCCCCAGTAAACAATGCCATATGAAAGGGTTGACTGAAAATTGGCTGTGTATAGGAGCTTCAATGTATCTTGTTGGATATGGTATTTCATACCATTGAGGGTGTAGATTATGGTGGTGAGTTTCCTGTTCGAGTTTTCTATTTGGGGGTTCCATTTCTTAATATATATAACGTTGAACCTGAATTTCCATTTTTAAACTGCAGTCGAAATATTCGGGCTTAATTAATAATTATTCGATAATTCGTATACTGAACACTTTTCTAGGTTATATTTATGTTTGATTTTTTATTTCTATGATGAAAACAGTAATTTTTTTGTAACCAGAAATAAAGCCTCGACTGGACGTTCATGGCCTGCTTCGATGTCAATAATTCCTAAATGGACTATAAATGAATGTGTAAGCTCGCTCGAGATTTGTCGCTAGTAATTTGCTAGTATATCAGCTCCTATAGACATCAAAATTAGTCCAATGAGTAGTTTCGGAATTATCAGGAAAAATATATTTTGAACGGCCATATTTACGGAACCCCTAGTCTAATTCTGTTTATTGACAAACGTGACCACGACATTCGAGATCCACACCTATCCTGAAAATTTCAAGTCCCTAGGCCTTTCCGTTCGAAAGTTATAATTTTCTATGGTTCTGGTCATGCGTTCTTGAGAAAATGTAGCTTGTGTATATCATGCTCCATTGAAATACAAAATTTCGTCACGATCAAATCCGTAGTTCGAAATTATCAAGAAAACTAAATTTCAAACGACCATATTTACGGAACCCCTAGTCTAATTTTGCTCGTTGATAAACGTGACCTCGACATTCGAGATCCACAACTATCCTGAAAATTTCAAGACCCTAGGCCTTTCCATAACAAAGTTACAATAATTGTCTATGGTTCTGGTCATGCGATCTCTTCGAACTTCGCACCAACCCTGAAAATTTCAAGGTCGTTTCTAGGTCGTTCCGTTCGAGAGTTATCGTGTATACGGACGGACAGACTAGAATTCTCTGATGGATTCGTCATCAGTGAGTCGACTGTCGATTGAGACCATTTTCGGCTCGAAATTCGAGAAATACAGACATCGTGACGAAATGATATAGCCCGCGTGTAAGTACAAAGTGATTTAATGAAACGGTACGATTTCAAATAAACAGAAAAACTGGAAAAATATCTTTTTTTTTCGTTGATGCCTTATTTTATTTATTTCAAGAACGCCTCAGCGTGTTCAAATCGAACTTTCAAACACGCGCGTTTTTTAAAGTCACTATGGCAACAGCAATTACTCGAGAAACGTGAAGTCTAAATGACAATTTTTCGATTATAGATCTGACAGGAGTACCTACCTTGTTACGCCAAATAAAATATTACTAAATGCAAATGCGGTATCAACCGCGATTCTGCTTCACTTTTCAAAAAATTTATATTAGAATTCATTTTCAAGCACTGCGGTGATAACAATCCATTTTTGATGACAAATCGCAAATTAGGTTCTATTTTTCTCATTACCACGACAACGAAAGGTATACCGATCAAGAAGTCAAACATTTTACATTCTTATTTCCATTTTATGTAGTAATAACACCAGTATTCATGATTTCAAAGCGCTCCAATAAAAAAAAATAGCGTAAAGTATTCATGGATAACTGGTCTTTAAAACACTTGCTTTATTTCGAGCACTCCGGCTTTGCCGTCGCGCTCGAAAAATCGCGCATGTTTTAAAGACCTTTTTATCCACTTATACTATTTTTTTTATTGATGCCCCGTTTCACCTATTTCAAGAACGCCTCAGCGTGTTTAAATCGAACTTTCAAACACGAGCGTTTTCTAAAGTCACTATGGCAACAGCAACGACTCGAGAAACGTGAAGTCTAAATGACAATCTTCGATTATAGATCTGACAGGAGTCAGAGTGTCAGTGTTACGCCAAATAAAATATTACTAAATGCAAATGCGGTATTAACCTGATTTACTTCGATTCTGCTTTACTTTAAAAAAAAAATTAATATTAGAATTCATTTTCAAGCATTGTGGTGACAAAAATTCATTGACAAATCGCAAATTAGGTTCTGTTTTTCTCATTACTATGGCAACAAAGGTATACTGATCAAGAATTCAAATATTTTACATTCTTATTTCCATTTTATGTAGTAATAATACCACTATTCATAATTTCAAAGCGCTCCAATAAAAAAAAATAGCGTAAAGTATTCGTGGATAACTGATCTTTGAAACACTTGCTCTATTTCGAAAAATCGAGCGAGTTTTAAAGACCTTTTTACCCACTTATACTTCAATATACTATTTTTTCAAAAGTACAGAAACAACGTCATATTTCGACAGAGAGGATCATCGAAAAGTTCTACTTTCCCTCCACAGTAGGAAAAGTGATTGCTATGTCAACGATCATTTCCTTACACCGTAGGGAAAAAATGTAATTAACTATCAAAATTAATTTTGCGAGACAACCGTAACTAGGCAAACTTTCTATTGATCACTCAATTAAAACGATCGTGAATATAAATCTAATATCCAGATTTTAATGAATTTCAAAGCGTTTGAAAAAAAAAAACATATTCTATTCGGAGGAGAAGTGACTTTTCATGGCTCGCTTTCAATTACTCGCCTCACTCCGTTCGGCGGGTAAATAGAAGCTCGCCATGAAAAGTGACACTTTTCCTCCTAAAGAAATAATATACTATTTATTGAATTTAATTTAAAAAAAATACGAAAAGCACTGCCGTGAAGTCAGGAGCTTTTGAGCGCTCGTACATTCACCTTGTAGAAAGATTCGCATTTTCCAGTTTCAGAAATCAATTGAAGGGATTTTCGACAGCTGTCAAAAAAATTCTCAAACTTAGGCGAAACTCCAGACTTCATGACAGTGCTGATCAATTTTTTTTTCGATAATTCGGTAGAATTTTCTACGGTATCTATGTTCTTGGTGATGCGATTTGGACAACATTTTACGTAGTTTGAATACATTATTCTTCAGCTAGGTGTGAAATGTCATTCCATTCCAACCAGTAGTTTCGAAATTATCAGGAACAAAATATTTTGAACGGCCATAATTACGGAACCCCTATTCTAAATTTGCTCATTGATGAACGTGGCCGCGAACGATACAAACCTACCCTGAAAATTTCAAGTTTCTAGGCCTTTTCCTTCGGAAGTTATAATTTTCTATGGTTCTGGTCATGCGATCTGGACAAAATGTTGCTTTAATATATAATTCTCGATTAAAATACAAAATTTTAACTCGATCGAATCCGTAGTTTCGAAATTATCGAGAAAACAAAATTTCAAACGACCGGTATTCACGGAACCCCTAGTCTAATTTTGCTCATTGATGAACATGCCCGCGAAATTCGCGATCCGAACCTACCCTGGAAATTTCAAGTCCCTATGCCTTTCCGTTCGAAAGTTATGATTTTCTATGGTTTCTATGGTTCTGGTCATGCGATCTGGAGAAATGTAGCTTGAATATATCATTCTTCATAAGTATACGAAATTTCGTCACGATCGAATCTGTAGTTTTGAAATTATCAAGAAAACTAAATTTCAAACGACCATATTTACGGAACCCTTAGTATAATTTTGCTCATAGATAAACGTGAGCACGACATTCGAGATCCAAACCTATCCTGAAATTTTCAAGTTCCTAGGCGTTTCCGTTCAAAAGTTACAATTTTCTATGGTTTCTATGGTTCTGGTCATGCGATCTGGACTTAACTTCGCATGTAGCTTAAACACCTCATTCTCCATTTGAGTGCAAAATTTCATCTCGATAAAATCTGTAGTTACTTTTCAAGTAATCAGGAGAACAAAACTTTGAATGGCCATATTTACGGAACTCCTAGTGGAATTTGGCCCATTAACGAACTTAACCGAGGCATTTGGCATCTGAACCTACACCGAAAATTCCAAGTCTCTAGGTTGTTCCGTTCGAGAGTTATCGTGCTTACGGCCGGATGGACGGACAGACTCGAATTCTCCGACATGCAGCATTATAAGTTTTCGTTTTCATTAATACGCTCCAACATTTGTTCACAAAACCCTAGTCGGGTGGGGTAATCTCAAACGTTAAGGGCTTGCACAATGTGGATTTTGTATGGATGGTAATGGATATCTTTTGGCAAAATTCTGCTCGTAGTGGTATAGCTTAATCTTAGATTTAAGCTTCGTCGTCGCAGGGATCTTCGAGGACTCGCGTGTAATGAGTTTCGCAACGCTTCAATATTCTGAGGTCTGGGAGCTGTTTCGACACTGTCACCTCTTTTCTGTGATGTTGAACCACTGATTTCAAAGTTCCTGACCCAAGTCTGAATAGCCTTGTTAGAAGGAACTAGAGCGCGGGGCGGCAGATGGTATCGTAAACGAAACGCTCGTTGTACACGCACAAAACTTTCACCATTTTTGTAATAAGCTTTCACAGCAAATGGGCGTTGTTCACCCGACCACTTCTCCATTATAACTAAACTTCCCACTCTCAAGATCCACAACGTTTACGTCGCAAGCCCGCGGCTCCTCTATTGTTCCGCCAGAAGCGTTGCCAAATCGTACCGTTTCACTGAATCACCCTGTAGTACGAGCGCTGAAGGTGAAGCAGTCTAGTGCTGAAAACGCACTTTCCACATGAGTTAGGGACAATATTTTTCCCACATCTACGTTTCCGCGTAGGGGTTTTTTCCGCACTAATTTGGAAAAGTGCTAGGTACTTTCCATACGTCAATGCTTGTGGAAAGTTGAACTTTCAAAACGCTAATAGAAAAAATTATTTGTAGGTTTACAGAAGAAAAATTTTAAATAACATATCAGATCTTAACTCCCAATTCGAGAGCAATTCATTTCGATCTGTTCATTCTGCACTAGCTCAGGGGTGAAAATTCTTTCATTCTCGTGGGAAAATTGGAATTACATATTGGGGAAAAATACAACACTTGGTGGAAATCACTATGTACTTCACTTTGGTATAAGTATACAACTGGATGCTTAATATTTAAGCATAAACTAAAGATAAATATGGAAGTTAACACAATTTTCTAAAATGATATGCAAAAACGTGTGAGTCCAGCGACCTCGCGCCTTCGACTGACTCAGTGTTGCCACCTTCCGTACCTACAGTTTCGGTAGAAAGTTCGAAAAAAATCGGTAGATTTCGGTAGATTTTTGAAATACATAACTTTTCACCTATTTTATGGGTTATTCAAGTTTAAATACCATTTATCCGAAATATTGGGCATGTAGGTTATTACGAATGAAGCAAAACTGAAAATAGATTTTATTTATTTAAAAAATTACGAAAAGCACTGCCGTGAAGGCAGGAGCTTTTGAGCGCTCGTACATGCACCTTGTAGGTAGATTCGCATTTTCCAGTTTCAGAAATCAATTGAAGGAATTTTCGACAGCTGTCAAAAAAATTCTGAAACTTGGGCGAAACTTCAGAATTCATGTCAGTGCTTCAGCTGATCAATTTTTTTTCGATAATTCGCTAGAATTTTCTACGGTATCTATGGTCTTGGTGGTGCGATCTGGGCAAAATTTTGCACGTAGTTTGAATACATTATTACTCAGCAAGGTGCAGAATTTCATCCCAATCCGCTCAGTATTCTCGGAACTATCAGCAGAAAAATATTTTGAACGACCATATTCACTGAACCCCTAGTCTAATTTTGCTCATTGATGAACATGACCGCGATATTCGCGATCCAAACCCACCCTGAGAATTTCAAGTTCCTAGGCCTTTCCGTTCGGAAGTTACAATTTTCTATGGTTCTGGTCATGAGATCTGGACAAAATATTGTTTTAATATATCATTCTCGATTAAAATACAAAATTTCATCTTGATCGAATCCGTAGTTTCGAAATTATCGAGAAACCAAAATTTCAAACGACCGTATTTACGGAACCCCTAGTATAATTTTGCTCATAGATGAAACTGATCACGACAATCGAGATCCACACCTATCCTGAAAATTTCAAGTCCCTAG
This sequence comes from Aphidecta obliterata, assembly GCA_963966015.1. NCBI lineage: Eukaryota > Metazoa > Arthropoda > Insecta > Coleoptera > Coccinellidae > Aphidecta > Aphidecta obliterata. Next base: position 22,516,801 of record OZ014431.1, on the reverse strand, counting down.
GCCTTTCCGTTCGAAAGTTATGATTTTCTATGGTTCGAGTCATGTGATCTGGAGAAATGTAGCTTGAATATATCATTCTCCATAAGTATACAAAATTTCGTCACGATCGAATCTGTAGTTTTGAAATTATCAAGAAAACTAAATTTCAAACTACCATATTTACGGAACACCTTGTATAATTTTGCTCATAGATGAACGTAATCACGACATTCCAGATCCACACCTATCCTGAAAATTTCAAGTCCCTAGGGGGTTCCGTTCAAAAGTTACAATTTTCTATTGTTTCTATGGTTCTGGTCATGCGATCTGGACAAAATTTCACATGTAGCTTGAACACCTCATTCTTCATTTGAGTGCAAAGTTTCAACTCGATCGAATCTGTAGTTTCGAAGTAATGACAGTACACTGAAAATTTCAAGTCTCTAGGTTGATCCGTTCGAGAGTTATCGTGCTGACGGCCGGACGGACGGACGGACAGACTCGAATTTTCCGACGGATTCGTCATCAGTGAGTCGAACATAGTCGATTGAGACCATTTTCGGCTCAAAATTCGAAAAATACAGACATCGTGACGAAATGATATAGCCCTCGTGTAAGTAGTACGAGCGCTCAAAAATTAATATTTGAAAAACTGAACTTTTGAACAAAAATAAATATTTTAACAAAATGAATAGGTATTCAAAAAATTAACACCTATTGTAAGCAAAAAATATGCAGAAAAAAAAATTTGAAACAATAATATATATAAAAATGGACATTTGAACGAAAAATAAATATAATAAAAAAAAATATATTCAAAAAAATGAATTCTTTAAGGAAATAAACATTTGAAACAAAAATAATAAATCACATGTGTAATATCATTATTACTATTACAATTAAATATAAATTTTGTCAAATGTCACTCTCTAATGTTCAAAGGAACATTTTCCTTTCAGATTGGTATCAGTCAGTTTTGAAATAAGACCATTTTCTATGGGAAAATTTTGGCATACGTTTTTTGCTAAAAATTGCTTCGTATACAACATGCCAGATATGGTTTTCGTTTCCAAACGATTTTTCTGTTTTGTTTTCAACAAATTGTATGTTGAAAATATTCTCTCGCAATTCGCTGAAGAATGGGGTAAACATAAAAGATTTTGTATAAAATAAACTAGTGTCAACGTATAACTTAAATTATGTTTCAAATTATGTTATGGTAAGGAAACCTTTGAAATAATATCGTAAGAGTCATGATTTCCTACAACATCAGAGCATACATTCACTCCATCAAATTTCGGTAGATTTATGTGCTCTTTCGGTAGATCGGTAGATTGAGAAGAAAATCGGTAGATCTACCGAAAAATCGGTAGAGGTGGCAACACTGGACTGACTCCCTGCAGTCCCTGCGCCTGCGGAGTGCCGCCAAGACCGCGCAGGTATCCCCACCTCACTGGCGCAGCCAGGGGGGGGGCTTTGGGGCTGCAGCCCCCCCCAAAGACACAAATTCTTTGATTGAATTTAAAAATAGAATTATTTAAAACCGATTTATAAATTGCTAAGGATAGTAATTTAACAAAACCAGTACACGAATGGGTGAATTTTTGATGAAGATTTGTAAAATTTGGGCGAGACCGGTCAAAATTTATATTGTCCTGGTTTCAGCTCAGAAAAAATGGTCACCTTACTCTGGATAGATCTCTTCGTTAGGAGCCATATGCATGCGATGTTTGTTTTCTCGGCATTCATTTATTGCAAATTTGTATTCTCTTTCAACTTTTATTAGGTAATTTTTTTCTAAACGGTATTATTGTTGAAGTTCAAACTGAGGAGATGAAAACTCACTGATCGAAATGGATCACAAAAACCTATAAAATAAATTGATCCGAATTGTTCACAGAAATGGTTCGAAATGGTCACCACACCATTTGTTTGATGTGCACAAAGTCTTGCCTGGTGTAATTTCGAATGGTCACCTATACTCTTATTTTTTCAAATGACCCATGAAGAAAAAAATCACAGGGGTTTAGATCGGAAAACTTAGTCATCATACGCATCATATAAATTAATTCCCGTATACTGACCTCACACAGCTGGTAATATCTGAAAATTTAAATATCAATACGAACCTAATGAAGATCCGTGCTAGGAAATTCTCATATTTGCGGATAACTCTGATATGAACGAGTTTTGGTATATGGACTTATTTTGACGAGTTCTATTGCTGGTCAAAAAAAGCCTCACCTTCAAAAGGTATATTATGATTTCGAATTCAATATTGACGACGTATTAGATATATTAGGAACATCTGAAAGACGGCTGAATATTTGATATTATCAAAAAGGTCTAACCTCGTAAGGGAACGAAAAAAAAATCAATCGATTATAGAAAATTTGAAAATTAAATATTGAGAAATTATGAATTCTTGAATTGGATTGTTCATTGATTCTTTGTTTTATTATTCCTTCCTTTTTGAGCGCTCGTACTACTTACACGAGGGCTCTATCATTTCGTCACGATGTCTGTATTTTTCGAATTTTGAGCCGAAAATGATCTCAATCGACTATGTTCGACTCACTGATGACGAATCCGTCGAAAAATTCGAGTCTGTCCGTCCGGCCGGCCGTATACACGATAACTATCGAACGGAATGTCCTAGAAACTTGAAATTTTCAGAGTAGGTTTAAATCTCGAATTCCGCAGTTAAATTCGTTATTGGGCAAAATTCGCTGAGGGGTTCCGTAAATATGGCCGCTCGAAATTTTGTGCTCCTGTTTACTTTGAAACTACAGATTAGATCTAAGTGAAATTTTGCACTCGGGTGGAGAATTGCGTGTTCAAGCTACATGCAAATCTTGGTCCAGCTCGCATGACCAGAACCATAGAAATCATAGAAAATTATAACTTTGTGATGGAAAGGCCTAGGGATTTGAAATTCTTACGATAGGTTTGGATCTTCAATGTTGCGGTCACTTTCATCAATGAGCAGAATTTGACAAGGGGTTCCTCAAATATGGCCGTTTGAAATTCAATTTTCTTGATTATTTCAAAACTATGGATTTGATCGTGATAAAATTCTGTATTCGAATTGAGAATGATATATTGGAGCTACATTTCTCCAGATCGCATGATCAGAACCATAGAAACTATAGAAAATCATAACTTTCGAACGGAAAGACCCAGGGACTGGAAATTTTCAGGATAGGTTCGGATCGCAAATTTCGCGGTCGCGTTCATCAATGAGCAAAATCAGACTAGGGGTTCTGTAAATATAGCCGTTCAAACAATTTTTTTCCTAATAATTTCGAAACAACTTATTGGATTGGAATGAAATTCCGCACATACATGAAGAATAATGTATTCAAACTACGTGGAAAATTTTGTCCAGATCGCATTACCAAGACCATAGATACCGTAGAAAATTCCAGCGAATTATCGAAAAAAAATTGGTCACCAATTTTCTTCGACAGCTGTCAAAATCTTTCCATTTGTTTTCTAAAACTGAAGAATGCGAATCTACCTACAAGGTGGATGAACGAGCGCTCAAAAGCTCCTGAATTAACGGCAGTGCTTTTCGTCATTTTCGAATTTTTTTTCCCATCTTTCGTATATTTCTAGTTTCATTATTAATTGTTCAGTTCAGCCCCCCCCAAAACAAAATCCTAGCTGCGCCACTGCCCCACCTAGTATAGTGGACCAGTGGCTTCTCAATTTAAGGTTCTGAACCACCACAATTCGAATAGAAACCTTTCGAATCGATTGCAAAAAACTTCAAGAAAAACACTGACGTGAAGTCAGGAGCTTTCGAACCGATCTTGGTGAATGCAATATCGATTTTTCCATACTCATCAGCAAAACCATAGGTTTGAAATTGACTATATTTTTGCTTATCAATATTTCTGTTCCAGGTTGAAGGTCTTGTAGTGCTTCATCTAGTTTTCTTCAAGCTAGTTTTTGCTATAGGTTCAGCTTCGTCCTGTTCAACAACATTGCCTGCTTCTTACCTTGTCGTTGAACTACCATCATTTTCTGGTCTATAGTCTCTACCTTTTAAAGTATCGTTCAAGTACTCCATGTTAGAGCCATTGATCAGGTACATCTTCAGTTCGGGTACGGTTTGTGATACCCTGACGGGTGGAGTTCACGCAAGTACTCGGTCGGGCTGAAATAAATGAAGGAAAAACATAACTTGTGTCATACTGAATTTCTTTCCAACAGTATTTATTTGTAGCAGCTTCAGTATGAATATATGATTGAATTGAATTGAATTGAACAGTATAGTTCTCTGGGAGGAACCTAACACAATACTGCTAAGGAAAACAAAAAACTCACCTTCCAAAAATTCAAAAGTCCAAAGTGCTGTTTCCAGCATTATATTCCTTACTGTGGTATAAGGTATAAATGATAGGCCTTCACAGGAGTTTATGTGGTTATAAGTTCTTTTGTTATCTGCTTCTGCTAGATGATCTTGAGCTTCGAAGTCAGTAAAGAAAACATAAAAAATAGAAGAGAAAAGCCGGAACCGTACATTGAAATAATAAAATAATCACAGGTTGATAGCCGAATTTGCATTCGAAAACTTTTATTTGAAATGTTTTCTATTACAATCCACCGTACAAGCGCCAAAAATAGAAACCTATTTGGTATGTTGATCCCCTATGCCCAGGGTTCTCCTGGACATCTCCTGGTATAACTAACAGTATCTATCTTGTATCGAACGAACTTTCCATTACAATGTCGCTGGGCGCTTAATTCTTGAAATATTTTGTCAACACGTATTATGATGCACGTCACTCAATACCTATACAAGAGAAACTTCCACAAGCAACTGTGCAGCGCTGCAAGGAGGCGTGGTCTTTCGGTGACCTTGGCAGCGCCGTCAGACTGCATCTGGAGCAGTATGGTCGCATTGCCTGAGAATTGTACACTTTCTACAATACTCCAATGAGTATTTAGGGTTGCAGGCCCTTCAAATAATAATATATTTGTTGGTAATTTTGTATTGGAGAATAAAAATAATGAATGATTGCATTATAATGTCCATATAATCTAAGAAGGAGATTATGTGGACGGCATAAAATCATTTTGTTCGAACTTGAGAACAATTTCAAATGAACTTTCTCCAGCATTGTAACGCGGTTTTCTCTGCCATCTTGGCACGACTCTAAAAATTTGGCAAGAACAAAAAAAATCACCTTAATCTCTCGGGCGCCAGCTATCTTTTCGAAATGAAAAAAAATATAGCAAAACCACTAGGGCAGCTGCAAAATCGGAGACAGAGTTCGGTTTATCGGAAGTGGTAGCGATAATAAGGAATATTTTAAACTCGAGTTTCACCGATGACTTTATTCTATGAATCCTTTACGGTCATCACATACAGGAGGGCATAAATTTAACAGAAAGAAAATTGAAACTGAAAATATATTGATTGAATAAAAGGAAATCGGTTTCTATAACTTATACTGAACTTACACACTAAGTATGGGAATTATATACAGTCGGGAATGCCAGGAAAATTATAGTAATATATACAATAACGGAAGGCCAGAAAATACGGTATAGGTAGACGGGTTGATTTCGAGGTTCGAAGTCGGAATGTGTATGTCAGCTAGGCAAGATCCACGGGGTTCAGTTTTCAGTTGAATTCTTGATATTAAACGGATCAACGAAAATGAACCAACGGAGTACGGTTATTTATCAACGGGAAATCACTCGTAAAGTTATTCGAAAACTCTTTGAAGGCACCTTCGTAGATCTATCGCAATTTCAACTAAATTAATTCATTGCGGGGATACCATCTGAACTTTATAATCTCTCGCGGGGTGAGGTGGAAAGAACGCGGCACCTGTTTGGAAATTTGGTGCGCTGATTGAAAAAACTCAAAAATACGACCGGGCCGGGGTATTTTCGGTTGCGGGTCTGCAGGCGTTCCAAACGGTCTCTTAGATCAAATTTGATTTCTTGGGAAGAAATCAAACTTCATTACAGCATATTCTGTTATTTCATATTGAAAAATATTGTATTCTATTTATATGTTAATTCAAAGAAAATTGCAGTTTTTTATGTTTAAATGTTCTTTTGTGTATGTTCCATTCTAAAAATTGAGATTCTTGGAAAAATCTTGGTTCTGCCGATTTCCTTCCCAAATCAGATCAAATGCGCAGTCATTTCTACCGATATTGGGTGTACGTGGCAGTCGCTCCCAGTCGCTATACGTTATCTCGTAGCAGCGCTGCACAGGATCGATATCCGAATGCTATATTTACAAGAAATATCCACTAAGGGCCAGTTTCACAATGTCTGGTTATTCTTCAGGTAACTTGACCAAACACTATTCGGGTTAATGTTTCGGTTAGGAAGAAGATTAAAGGTACATTCGCCATTGGTTAGAGCCAAACCAGCAATTGTGAAACACTATGGTTAAAGTCTTAACTTAACTTAACTTGAGTATAGTAACCAGACATTGTGAAACCGGCCCTAAGTCGGTTAGTTTATTTCGCCTGAATACAATAACGCAGTGGCGGCTTGGGTCATTTGAATTGGGGACGCTAGGTTTATGAAATCAACTCTTCTTAGTCAATGAATTATACTTTTTTCAAATCAGAAAAGGGTGATATGAAAAAAAAATTATGACGTCAATAAGTTTTTTAAATTAGCTCGATTTGCCCTAACTTGATTATTATAACATATTACAGAATCTTTCCTATCGCTGTCTAAAGCAATTGCAATATTTTGTTTGCTTAAGAGTTTAATTTTGAAAGATGAAGCTATATGTTTCTTCGATTTAGAATGTCTTTCGATTGAACACGGTAAATTCTTCAAATCAGAGAATCTTGTTTTCGACCAGGTTGTATATTCTGTCTGATGCGAAATAAATGAACAGGGCCAACAAAATAATTTCCCCCGGATTTAATCGATCCGCATAACCATCCACATTTTTCATACCAATCAACATTGAAACCCCTACTTTGACTTTTTTTGGTTGACTTTAAATGAATCAAATTTGGCCGAGGTCTCGATAAAGTTTTTACCACGTACAACTTAGTCTCGATATTCAAATTACTGAAATTATTGTTGAAAACCCATTCAATGATATCATCACATCTTTGAATTTCCTCTAATTTATCCATTTTCCGATTTCCGTTCTTACCACGATCAACAAAATCAAAGCACCACCGAACTTACAAGAAAACTGAAAAGCCGTTGGGTCGTTTAATTGGAATCAATGAACACGTGTCCCGTGGTTCATCGAATTCTCAAATATACACGAATTTACCAGAAGAACAAGAGAACCCTGCTTCCAGTGCTTACTCGGAGGGATATAATGCATGGGTCAAGTCAATCGAAATTCTTCTCTCTCTACCCGTGTGCTTCTCTGTTCGGTGTATTATGTTTAGCGCGGTTTGAGGAACTTGCTGAATGATTACCTCCATCTTCATTAAATCCCCCTGAGAGCATGCCATTATTCCACCTTCAGAAGTCAAAATTTCAATAAATTTTCCTTCATCGACAGCACTTCTGTTCATCGAAGAGCTAATGTAAACTATTCAATTTTTAACATCTATAAATTGTTTTTAGTTTTGTGTTCAGTTGTGGAGTTCACAACACAGTTTGAATTTTTGTATTTTTGAGCGCTCGTTCTACTTACACGAGGGCTATATCATTTCCTCACGATTTCTGTATTTTTCGAATTTTGAGCAGTAAATGTCATAATCAACAAGGTTTGACTCACTGATGACGAATACGTCGAAAAATTCAAGTCTGTCCGTCCGGCCGTAAGCACGCTAACTCTCGAACGGAACGACTTACAAACTTGAAATTTTCAGGGTAGGTTCGAATCTTGAATGTCGCGGTTAAGTTCCTTATTGGACAAAATTCGACCAGGGACCGTTCGAAAATTTGTTCTCCTGATTACTTCGAAACGCATTCAGATGGAGAATAAAGTGTTGGAGCTAAATGCAAAATTTTGCTGATCTGAATGCAAAACCAGAACCATAGAAAATAATAACTTTCGAGCGGAAAGGCCCAGGGACTTGAAATTTTGCAGATTGCATTATCAAGACCATAGATACCGTAGAAAATTCTAGCGAATTATCGAAAAACAATTGGTGGCCTAAAGCACTGACGCGAAGTCTGGGATTTCGCCTTAGTTAGAAAATTTTGTTGACAGCTGTCAAAAATTAGAAACAATTGGTTTGTTAAATCGGAAAATTCGAATCTACCTACAAGGTGGATGAACGAGCGCTCAGAAGCTCCTGACTTTTCTCGCTTTCTTTACTTACTCTTCATCGCTTGAATTTTTCCTGTTTCCGATTGTAGTTCGTCGGTTTGTTTCGTGACATAAATGCACCTCTCGCTGACACACGGAACAATAGAATCCTCAGCATCGTTGGTACTTAAAAAAAAACGTCCAGGAAGGCTTCATTAATCTTCCCACACTTCGATAAGAGTGTCTTTCGAACCTAGCTGCGCGATCGAACAGCTGTTACTTAGCCATATCTTTCTATCTTTTTTTTCGGCTGATGCGGTGACAATTTTTTAGAACCGCAGAAGTTGTATTTCGCTAGAGAGGCCAACGTCCTGAATTCTATCAGGATTTGCAGCAGAACCTTGCTGACAAAATTTCCTGTTGTCTTTGAATATACCCTCGTGGACTCTGCAGTCGTTGTATACTTATAACTTGTCCATACCTTGTAACCTATAGTTGCACTTAGCCTATCAGCTGCTCAGATTGTAACGGCGAGGGTGTGAATAGAACAATGAACCTTACAGAGCTTAACAGTCGTTGGTCGCCAGGCTTACTTACGTAAACCAAATCTTGCTTGAGAAAAAAACTCAAAATGATATTTTTATTGAAACAAAATTTTAATCAATTAATTGAGTGAAATTTTATTATTAAAATTATTATTATTATTAATTCACTAATTACAAATTTGGGTAATTACAATTAACAAAGGAAAAAGTTTATGAAAAAAAGATATACAATCAACTTGTAATCTAAAATGGAAGCTAATACTTTCCGGAAAGAAAAATGAATGAATATTGAAAATGATGCAAATTTGCGATCTCTACAGATTAACATACGATAAGAAAACTTAATAAATGATCCGAAAGAAGTTATAGAAAAATATATTCAAATCATCAACGACAAAAAAAAATGGTGAACAAAAAAGGGGGCATGCACCTTCTGGCAAAAAAAGAATGAATGAAAATATCCGGTCACACCGAAGTGTACCAGTACCCTAATAAAGATAAATTAAAATTATAATATTCAAAAATGAAAAATTTAATCCAAGATAACGAAAAGTTGAAGAGAAGTTTAAGGAAATTCGAATATCCAATTAAATCTATTACCAGAAGATCACACCACCTGTTCACTCTAATAATCGAAAAATCTAATTGTCTTGAAAGACAATTCAGAGAAGGAAAAATGAACTTCCCCTCCTCCCTGGAAAAATCTGAATTTAAATCAACTCTGTACGTTCAAAAATGACATTTCAAATTCAGGTTGTAACGAGGTGCATAAATGATCGTTACAACCTCTCCAGTTTATTATTATAAAAGTGGCCATCGTAAAACGAAATACCATCTTCTTGGCTTATAAAATAGAACCCCTTTTCGTGCATATTGTTGTAGAGGAAATTTCCCGCATATTTGTGCAGAAATATTCGATCCCATTTTGACATCCATATCTATCGCAAAAACACTGCTATCGAACTTAGGAATTTGTGAATCGTCTACTCCAGAATTGATAGAAATAGAATCAGAAAATATATTATCCGAGTTAGTCATAATTCAACATCTTAAGTATGTTCTTCATCGTCATCAGAATTGTTTGATGTCTTCTATTGAAAAGGTCTTCGTCCTTTGCGTGTTGAATCAGCTATAGTGAATACAATTCAGATGAATTATTCCTCTTAACTTTCAGAACTGGCACAAGTAATTTTATTGTCTTTCAGGTGCTTCCGCGCTTTGTTTGAATTAGAATATGCCGATCATGTTTCATATGGAAGGATACAAGAGGAAGAAGAAGACTATCCAAATTTTCTATTGTGTAGTATATTCCGTCAGTTTACTTTGTCAGTTCGACTTTTGCGACAAAACCTATTCTTTCTTTTTTATGTTGAATTATGACTAGTTCGGATATTTTTTTTTCCGATTCTACGTCTATCAACTCTGGAGTAGACGATCCACAAAATCCCAAGTTCGATTACAGTGGTAATTTCGATCAACAAGGTTTCCGCGATAGATATGGATGCCAAAAGTGGGATCGTCCATTTCATCACAAATATGCGGGAAATTTCCTCTACAACAATATGCACGAAAAGGGGTTTTATTTTATAAGCCAAGAAGATGGTATTTCGTTTTACGATGGCCAGTTTTATAATAATAAACTCGAGGGGTATGGACAAGTTATCTACAACGACGGCAGAGTTCACGAGGGACTATTCAAAGACAACAGGAAATTTGGTCCAGGGGTTCTGACATATCCTGATGGAACTCAGGACGTTGGACTATGGAATGGTAACCATCTGATACGACTGAGTATCTCAGTGAGTTCGGATTTTGTTTTCTCTCTGTGCAAGAGCCCCGCCAGCAAAATAAAACTATTGCGATTCAAAAAAATCGTACCCGCAATTTCCGAAAAGAAAGATGTGGCTAAAGATTTGATGGGTGAACTTACAGAAGAATCTTTTGCTAGAAGATATCCCGAGCTGTACAACCCTCATGTTCGTAATGAACATTCACTTTTTTTCGATCGCAGGCTTTATGACCTCGCGCAGCTAGGTTCGGAAGACACTCTAATCGAAGTGTTGGAAGATGAAACTCTCGTGGACGTTGTTTCAGATATCAATGATGCTGAGGATGACGGTTGTCCGTGTGTCAACGAGAGGTGCATTTATGTCACGAAACAAATCGACGAACTACAATCGGAGTTGGCAAAATTAAACGACATGAAGTGTAAGTATGAAAACCAATTACAAAAATGTAAAGTGTGTTGTAAAGTCGCCACAACTTCATTTTGTGGTGATGTACCCAAATCTTGTTCAGCCATCTCGTCAAACTTAAGTAGTGCCTACTTAGATAGTGGAGATATGAAATACCCATCCAGGGTAAGCATCGTCGAAGTTAACGATACCAAACAAGTCGTTGAAAAGAATTTGGAACAGATGAGATTACAGTCGAGTATTGTAGAGGACATCATTTCAAGTAGTGGGGGTACTTTAGTTAACCACGAATTGGCTATGATGAAGAAAATGCTGCCAAAACAAGAAAGTATCAACAAAATATTCATGAGTACTAAGCAATTCCGAAGCGACTTATCCATAAACAGCAGCGTCCAAGAGAAATTCCTCGATGATGCTACCGAAAAATATACTTGCCCATGTCTGGACGAAGAAATACCAAACACAGACTTTCTAGTGGACCAGCTGGAAAAGTTGAAAAGAAAAGAAAAATTTTATCATACAATCATTAATTTTTTGAACGAAGTCCTCCGCAAAGAATTCTCAACTGTAAATAAATCTACTTCATCAAAAGTTTTCAAGCTACAGGTCGAAGATTTGCTTTCATGGAACAATGGTAAAACTGCCATCGAAATACTTCAACATTCCTTTAGATACAGAAATTTTGAGAACATTCTTAGTTTCAACATTAAATCATTGTTGATAGGCGATAGAAAAGCATTTGGAACAGTGGGAATTATTGAGTCAACGTCCATAAATTTCTTGAAACACTGTATGTGCAACAAACTCGAAGAAGTGAAAAGAGATTTGTTTCATCATAATGTATATCCTGATTTGTCGGATGCCAGAGGAAACACTGGTCTCCACTTGGCTTGTTCAGGCGATTGTCACGAGATAATAGGACTACTGGCTAATATCGGAGCCAATTTGGATGCCTTCAATGACGAATGTCTAACTCCTTTATCTCTCAGCATCTTGAGATATATAGCTAAGTTGAAAAGGGTTGTTTTCTGGGACAAAGCGTTTCTGTCAGAAATCATTTTGAACGCCAAGGAACTAGATCAGGTGATACAATGGCGACCACATGAATCCCTAATAAGCTTTGGAGAATTTGTAGGATCATCCCCCTTTATACCTCTAAGTAACCACCGTTCGTCCACGGATGAAATGAAGAGGAGTTCAGATGAAATGTCAGTGAAAATACGGAGCCATCTACAGTCTATCAAAATAAATTCAATTTCTTCGAAATTGAATTTGAATTACTTGTTTTCTACGACTTTCATCGAAGACTATGAGAGATACAAGAAGGCTGTCGCTTCGAGAATTGTAGAAGATGCCGGGCAGGAGGACGTTGAGGGTATAGAACAAACCATAAAGGTACTGCTGCACTACGGCGCTGATCCTAATATCGGGGACTTTCCTATGAAACCTGTTCTTTTGGCGATTTTCAGCAATAGTTTGAATTTGGTAGAGAAATTGCTCAAACATGCTGCAAACCCAAACAGTGCCAACGAAGAAAATCTGACAGCCTTGCATATTTTAGCCAGTCTACCCTTCAGTTCATCAAACGTTCAAATGGCCGAGATGTTTCTGAAATATTCTTCCGACCCAAACAGAAAATCGTCTAATGATTTATGGTTCGAACAGAACGAAGAATTGATTGGGAACTACGTAAGCCCTTTGGCTGATATAGAGGACCGCGAAGGAAAAACTCCTCTTGAAATGGTTGTGATGCGAAAGGATTACGACGAAGACAATGTCTATCATCAGTGTGACTTGGTCAGGGTTTTTATCGAATACGGCGCTGTGTACAACCAGTACTATTTGGGTCACACACCACTTTCCATGGCAGTCCTGAGAGGAAATAATAAGCTTATCGAAACTCTGCATCGTTACGTTCAACTTGGACAAACTCTAGGGGAATATATGGGGAATGCTCTCACCGTATTTGGCCTCTACAGATTTCCATCTGTCCAGCCATTCGTTTTCTGCAGGAGCACCATCGATAAATTGATTTCGTTAGGAATGAACCCTTTCGATCGTGTCTATAGTTTTTCGAACGTTTTCGAATTTTTCCTAAACGATTATTCTAAGCATATGGACTACGATGTACCAAGAATACGAACTAGTCTAGAAGCTGAAGATGCTTCATTTCGAAAAGCAGTATACTCTAGCAATTACAATCTCACCAAAGATTGCAACAAGTTGTCAGTCGCTTATTTGAAGGAAATCGGACGTGATATTTTGATGACATTATACCAGTGTAGGGCAATGCAAATTTTACTCCTTTTTGCTGCCGAAGATCTTCTCTATCATAAATGTTTGGAGAATATGGCAAAGTTCTTCACTATTCGGGAGGCCCTGAATTTCTTGAAATTTCACATTAATCAAAATAAAGTTATAATGGATTCCAATTACGAAAGAATAATAATAAACGTATTGAATTTCATAAAGGAAAATTCTGTTAAGGTCAAGAATTCCAGAAAAACTCTAAATAATAATCAACCTATCACTCCTGAGCCTCCTCTCATTCTAGAAGAAGAGGTTTCGAAACTCCGTACAAATATCGAGGTTCCAAATTACATAGTAATGTATGCCTTGGATAAAAATCCAGAAAAATATGAGGTTTGTTTTCATTGCATGAGGAAATCAGATAAGCAGTTGCTTTGCTGTCCTTGTTGTGGTTCAGTCAATTTCTGTTCCGAAATGTGTAACAAATACAATAACAAACTAGGCACGAAACATTCCTGCAATCTTCTTTTCTACGACGAAATGAGGAACGCTTTCGAAAAATCAAACGAGAAGTTTCCACCCACCGGAATAGATTTATTGATGTTAGAAGCTAAACAGACTAGGGAAGAAGAACGAAAAGTGGAACTGCTGCGGAGGCAGGCTGAAGAAGAGGAACAGTTGAAAAAACAACTTCGAAAATCTCAAAAAAAGGATTCGCAACTGACACTCCAGGAAGCGAAATCCCTTTCCAGGTCCCTCATTGAAAAATCAACGTCGGTGTTTTTAATCGAGGAAAAGAAAAAACTTTCAAAGAAGAAGAAACTGTTGTGTTGCAAAAAGCCTTCTTCTATTTTCGTGTGTGATGAAACGGAGCAGTTGCAACCTAGAAAGCTCAATTGTGGATTTCACTGTGGTCAAGTGATACCAGATGTCCAGATTGATGATGAAGGAAATATTGTGCGCGAGAAGGAATTTTGCGAATGTTATCCTCTGTGTAAAAAAGAAACAGAATCATCGAGAGTGGATGAAACAGTTAAGAGTGTTGTTGCAACAACAGGACAACAGGAAATTGATGATCAATCTTCCTTACATTATAGTATCAGTCAAATATTTGGGGGTGCACTCAGTTCTGAAGGCAGAAAGATTAGAGAAGTTCAGGAGCTTGATATGCTCATTGATAGCTTCGCAAAAGAAGAGAAACGTGAGAGCATAGTAGATGAAAATATAAAGCCCTATATTGAAAATTTTGATTATGAAGAAGAAGATTCGATACAAGAACTACATGAAATAGACAAAGCCAAACGTAAAGACAAGAATTTGACGTCGGAAAGTAATATCACTAAAAAAAGACAGGAAACAGTTAGAAAAGAAAAATACACCACAGGAAAACCTGAAACATACGATGAATCTAAGAATAAAAAGAGATCTGAAGAAAGAGAAACAGTTGGAAAAGAAAAATACACCACAGGAAAACCTGAAACATACGATGAATCTAAAAAGAAAAAGAGAACTGAAGGTAGAGAAACAGTTGAAGAAGAAAAATACACCACAGGCAAACCTGAAACATACGATGAATCTAAAAAGAAGAAGAGAACTGAAGGTAGAGAAACAGCAAAGAAAGCTGCGAAAAAAGAGACAAAAGTGAGAAGCGCTACTGAAATCGTCAAGAAGAAGAAAGAAAAGAAGGAAAAAGATGGGACGCTTACTGCGAAAGAGAAGAAGCTCGAAGATGCAAAATCGAAATCCAAACCAGAACGGGAATTATCATTGGACGAGAAGAAAAAGAGAAAGAAAAAGACGACAAAGATGAAAACTCGTTCAGAGAGTACACTGGATTCCGAAAAGATAAAGAAACAGAAGAAAGGAAAGGAAGATAAAATAATGGGTGATTCTAAAAAAGACAAAAAAACTATGACGAAGAAACATAAAGAGAAAAAGGGAAAACAGGAAGGAATTCAGGCAGATATCAAATCTAAGGGAAAGAAATCTGAAGGAACCCGAAGTAAGTCTACTATATCTAGTAAAAAACAGAAGACTCAAAAAGAAAAGATAGGGAAAACTGTGGAAAAGAGAACGAAGAAACCAGAGAAAAAAAAACCATCAGGGAAGAAGAAAGCCAGAGAGTTAGAGAGGAAAGGAGTGATAGAGAAATCAAAGAAAGAATCTAAGAGGAAACCGATAAGTAAAAAAACAAAACACCGCAGCGAAACGATTTCAGCCAAGAAAGAAGAAAAGGTGCAAAAATTCAAATCTAAAACTGATGAGAAAGCAGTGTCGGTCGAACGTCATGATGGTAAAATTAAAAGAGATGTGACCATAGGAACAACTTCAGCAACTTTAAAAGCACTCGATTCGAGTTTGATGCATCCAGAGAAAATACTTGCTTTGAGCAGCACTAATTTCGAAGATTTCAAGAAAATTTCTAAGGTTTATCAATATTTTCTGGAACTCATAGCGAAGTATTTTCCGGATTTCGATCTAAGCTGTTTGATGCTTCCCTTCGCATGTTTCATGGACGGTCAGTTATATTATAAGTTTGCCGATGCCTTGCCTTATTACTGCCGAACTTACAGCACCATATAAACTGTATCGGTATTTTCTTGCCCATCTCATATTCATATTTTTAATTTTGTATATTTCGAATCGATTAAATGATTTGGAACTAAACAAGGTAATTTTTAACATATACTACACTCATCATAATTCGGATACCTTGAAAGTCGTATTTTCAATCAACACCTATTGAATAACTGTTTATTGTAGTAGGTATCATTCTGGAAAATAGGATATCGAGGGCTGAAAGGCAGGACCTCGAAACTCCCGAACCAGGAATTTCACAGAAGAGCAAAAAAACTGACTGCTATCAAAAGACCAAGTACCTATACAGGGTGTTAGGTGAACATGCGGCAAAAATTCAAGAGGTTATTCCCTGAACCATTTTAAGGATATTTTATTCTTTGGTTTTTTTTGAAAAAGCGCTTTGTTGCGAAGATTAAGGGCAAAAAACATTTTCAACAAATCCAACTCTGTACGAAGTGATCACATATTCAAAGTAAGAAAAACAAATTTCCTGCATTCTATGCTCCTTTCCCGCTCTGTGGTATAACCCACGCCTCCGAGGTAGATAGTTCTGTACGCCATTATTCTATTTATTATTATTTCTTTTTTTATAAATTTTTTTTTCGCTTCTTCGAAAAAATCAAAGAAAGGATAAAATATCCTTAGAATAGTCCAAGGAATAACCTCTTGAATTTTTGCCGCATGTTTACCTTACACCCTGTATGAGTATTTTTTTCACTTATGTCTTAAAACATTTATAAAACATGATATAAGCTCAAATTTGGATCATTGTCATCTACAGAAATACTTTTTTTTGAGTATATTATACTACAATTTCAATTTCTCAGATTTTGCTGGTTACGAGGTCCTGCCTTTCAGGCCCCGATATAAAAATTTATCTTCAGAAAGGTTCACCATTGTTATCATGAATAGATTAACAATGGAACAACTCTACCGAATTGCGGAAATTTATTTTCAAAATCAGTGTTCCATTCGCGAAACCTTTAGAGCTCTCTGTCCATTTTATGGTCGGTATAATCGTCTATCCACCAGGCTATTCCTGCGTAAATGTAAGACGAAGAAATGTGCCTACCGAAGAAACTATTGCTGCTGTGAGTGAAAGTGTGCGAGAGGATCCAGAAGTCTCAATTCGCCATCATGCTCGTCAATTCGGCGTTGTTTTCCAAGTGGAAAATTTTACGTACAGATCTTGTTTTTCGTCCTTACAAGGTCCGGTTGGTCCAAAAATTTAAGACTAATGATCATCGTTTGCGTCGTTCGTTCGTAGATTGGGCTAACAATCAACTGGAAGTGGATCCATTTTTGAGCGCTCGTAATACTTACACGAGAGCTATATCATTTCGTCACGATGTCTGTATTTATCGAATTTTGAGCTGAAAATGTGCCGTAAGCACGATAACTCTCGAACGGAACAACCTAGAGACTTGAAATTTCCAGTGTGGGTTCATTTCCCGAATGCCTCGGTTAAGTTCGTTAATGGACCAAATTCCACCAGGGGTTCCGTAAATATGGCCGTTCAAAGTTTTGTTCGCCTGATTACTTGGAAACAACAAATTTGATCGAGATGAAATTTTGCACTCAAATGGAGAATGAGGTGTTCAAGCTACATATGAAATTTTGTCCAGATCGCATGACCAGAACCATAGAAATCATAGAAAATTGTAACTTTCGAACGGAAACGCCTAGGGACTTGAAATGTTCAGGATAGGTGTGAATCTCGAATGTTGTGATCACGTTCATCTATGAGAACAATTATACAAGGGGTTCCGTAAATATGGTTGTTTGAAATTTAGTTTTCTTGATAATTTCAAAACTATAGATTCCATCGTGACCAGTGGCGGATTAACCGGTACGCTTAGTACGCTTAAGCGTAGGGCCCCGCGGTCCACAGGGGCCCCCGATCGGAATCCAAATTTCTTCAGAATGAAAATTCGTCTTGCAAGTGAATATGAACAATAATGAAGAATAACTTGTAAATTTTCAGTCACACGAAACGCAACCAGACCTAGAGCAAAATTCAGCTGTCAGTAAAAAAATAACATCAAATCAAAGGTTCAGCATCCGCATGTTTTCTCCAATTATTCTTATCGGCCTGCAATAAATTCCCGCAACGGTGGCGGTAAAGTTGTCGGCATCCCTTTGAAATATCTGTACATGCCACCATCGATATTGGAGGGATGCAAGACACTTGTTTTGTATTTCTTAGTTTTGAAGTTTGGATATAATGATATTTTAAATTTAAAGGCTTTGAAGCATATTCACATGGATGAAACAGAGAAGACAGATTGTAGAAATGGAGCCAAAAATATATTCGAAAAGCTAATCAACTTAGAATACGCTATGCTTACAGTTTTTGGGAAACAATTCTAGAATGCTTCGAGAAAGTTTCTTCCAAACTTCAAACACCTTATTTGGATTTGCAATGTGGCTACTATTCATTGGAATCTTTAGTCATTTTTAGAGGAAAAACGGACAAAAACTGATTCACAAACAGACCAGATAGAGGCACAAGCTAAAGAAATAAGTAATAATGATATTGAACTCTGAATACTCCCAGAGTGCTTCCAATAAACGCATTAGAAAAAAATTCAGAAAAGCACTGCCGTGAAGTCAGGAGCTTTTAAGCGCTCGTTCATCCACCTTGTAGGTAGGATTCGCATTCTCCAGTTTTAGAAACCAATTCGACAGCTGTCAAAGAAAATTTCAAACTAAAGCGAAAATCCAGACTTCACGTTAGTGCTATAGGTGACCAATTTTTTTTCGATAACTCGCTATAATTTACTACGGTATTTATGGTCTTGGTAATGCGATCTGGACAAAATTTCCCACATAGTTTGAATACATTATTCTCCATCTATGTGCGAAATTTCATTCCAATCCAATAAGTAATTTCGAAATTATCAGGAAAAAATACCTTGAACGACCATATTTACGGAACCCCTAATCTAATTTTGCTCATTCATGAAAGTGATCGCGAAATTCGCAATCCGAACCTATCCTGAAAATTCGGCCCTCGGCCTTTCCGTTCAAAAGTTATGATTTTCTATGGTTTCTATGGTTCTGATCATGCAATCTGGAAAAAATGTAGCTAAAATATATCATTCTCAATTGAAATACAAAATTTCGTCACCATCAAATCCATAGTTTTGAAATTATCAAGAAAACAGAATTTCAAACAACCATATTTACGGAACCCCTAGTCTAATTCTGCTCATTAATGAACGTGATCGAGATCCACACCTATCCTCAAAATTTCAAGTCCCTAGGCCTTTCCATTACAAAGTTATAATTTTCTATAGTTCTGGTCATGCGAGCTGGACAAAATTTTGCATGTAGCTTGAACACGTAATTCTCCATCTAAGTGCAAAATTTCACCTCGATCAAATCTGTAGTTTTGATGTAATCAGGAAAACACAATTTCGAGCGGCCATATTTACGGAACCCCTGTGCGAATTTTGCCCAATAACGAACTTAACCGCGGCATTCGAGATTCGAACCTGCCCTGAAAATTTCAAGTTCCTAGGACATTCCGTTCGAAAGTTATCGTGTATACGGACGGACGGACAGACTCGAATTTCCAACGGATTCGTCATCAGTGGGTCGAACATAGTCGTTTGAGACCATTTTCGGCTCAAAATTCGAAAAATACAGACATCGTGATGAAATGATATAGCCCTCGTGTAATTAGTACGTGCGCTCAAAAAATGCTCACGAATAGGGAAACTCAAATGCCAATACTTTTCGGAAAAGATAAATTCAGGGTCGAGATCTTGAATAGAATGTTAGATTTCCTGGTTGCCGACTTGGACCGTCAATGTTCCGTCTATCGAGATATAACTGTGCAATTTAAATGTATGTATATTCGATTCGATATAGGGGATCTTTCGCAAGACATTGAAACGGACAGTTTCAAAGCGCTCTTGGAGAATTATGAAGGCGATCTTGATGAAGGAATTATCAGTGAAGCATCTCAGTTCAAAGAATATCTGAAACTCTCAAAACTTGGAAAAAAAACGAGTTGTTCGCAGATGTTGAAAATAATCTATGATAAGGAAATGATAGAAGTTTTTTCGAACTTATATATAGTTTTGAAGTTATTTTGAACATTGCCAATAACGAGTTGCGAAGCAGAGCGTTCATTTTCCAAGTTATCCATAATAAAAAATAAATATAGAAAAGTTATGAAGGAAAACAGACTGCAGTTCTTAGGAATACTTTCGATTGAAAGTGATAACGAAGAGTCTGGATTATGAGGCTGAAAAAAAAGAATTTGCAGACATGAATATAAGGAAAAATGTTTTGTTTTTTGGCATTTCATATTATTTTTCATTTTCCAATAATTTGTTCATGTGAATTTGTTTTTTTGTAAAATGAAATATTCTATTATGAACCTGATATACTTTTTTAAGTTGTTTACATTGTGTTGATTTCAATTCTTTTGTTTTCTTTGAATTGATGTATCCTATATTTTATCAATGAAATTTATGTTTGTTTTGAAAAAACCGAATTTAGATTCAAAAATTTTTTTTGAAGAAAAAGTAGAGTGGGGGCCCCGAAAGTTTTCAAGCGTAGGGCCCCGGAAATCGTCGATCCGCCCCTGATCGTGACGACATTTTGTATACTAATGGAGATTGATATATTCAAGCTACATTTCTCCAGATCGCATGACCAGAACCATAGAAACCATAGAAAATCATAATTTTCGAACGGAAAGGCCTAGGGACTTGAAATTCTCAGGATAGTTGTGGATTTGAAATTTCGCGTTCACGTTCATCAATGAGCAGAATTATACAAGGGGTTCCGTAAAAACGGTCGTTCGAAATTTTGTTTTCTCGATAATTTCGAAACTACGGATTCGATCGAGATGAAATTTTGTATTTTAATCGAGAATGATATATTGAACCAACATTTTGTCCAGATCGCATCACCAGAACCATAGAAACCATAGAAAATTATAACTTCCGAAGGGAAAGGCCTAGGAACTTGAAATTTTCAGGGTAGGTTTGGATCGCAAATGTCGCTGTCACGTTCATCAATGAGCAAAATTAGAGTAGGGGTTCCGTAAATATGGCCGTTCAAAATATTCTTTTCCTGATAATTTCGAAACTACTGATTGGATTGGAATGAAATTTTACACCTAGCTGAAGAATGGTGAATTCAAACTACGTGAGAGATTTTGTCCAGATCGCATCACCTATTCCATAGATACCGTAGAAAATTCTAGCGAATTATCGAAAAAAAATTGGTCAGCTGAAGCACTGACATGAAGTCTGGAGTTTCGCCTAAGTTTCAGAATTTTTTTGACAGCTGTCGATAATTCCTTCAATTGATTTCTAAAACTAGAGATTGCAAATCTACCAACAAGGTGGATGTACGAGCGCTCAAAAGCTCCTGACTTCACGGCAGTGCTTTTATAATTTTTTTACCGTAGAATTCGGATGCGCTTCGAAACGATTATTCGTGGTGGTCAACGAAAGTGAAGTTCTCAAGCTCTTAAAAAAATCCCCTTTACATATAATAATTTTGTGAGGTACACAATGTGGAATGGCATTTCACACCCTCATATGCCATTTAATTTCGATGGGCTCTGGGTTGCAGCAGTTAAGAGTACACAATTTCGTCATAACCCTCTAATGATGAGAGAAGAATTTCATATATTATGGAGAATTCAATTCATTTATAATTCGGATCGAAATAGTATATTAAGTATAGAAAACGGTAAAGACATTTAACCGATCGAGGACAATAGTGTGGAATAGAAGGAAGAATTTTTTACAGCTGTCAAAAAGAAATTCAAACTGAGGCAAAACTCCAGACTTCACGTCAATGCTTTAGGTAACCAATTTTGTTTTCTATAATTCGCTAGAATTTTTTACGGTATCTATGGTCTCGGTAATGCGATCAGGACAAAATTCGCACGTAGTTTGAATACATTATTCCCCATCTTTGTGCGAAATTTCATTCCAATTGAATCAGTCGTTTCGAAATTATCAGAAAAAAAATATTTTGTACGGCCATATTCACGGAACCCCTAGTCCATAGCCTCCTTGATCTAACAGGCCAGAAGGTTAGACGTTGCCGTTGTTCCATCGGAGGGTTGCGAAGCACGTACAGATATAGACATAATGGCGATGTTGTAGGCATTTTACAGTTTACGATGTAATTTTGAAGTGCCTGAATTCACAATAACACTTAGAACTGAATGGAGGGAAACAATACAGCATTTCGTTTATAATCCAGAATTCACCACGAGGAGGTAGCTGTAGCATCGAGTTCCACAAGATTACAATCAGAATAGGTATTGGTTTTTCAGAGGCAATGAAACTTAATCAAAAATGCGGTAAAATAAGAAACCTGATATATTTTACCGGAAAAGGAAAAATATTTTTGTTCCCGAAAACGATTGAATTCCGACTGTTGACCTTAAACTTAAAGTGAGTTCTACAAAACAAAAAGTCAACAAAAATAAACTCTGAATAAATGAAATGAAATATTCTGATTATTAAAGTCGCCAACTTTCTGTCGGAAATAGAAGTTCTTGGAATTTTATCACTAACCATTTTGGAATAATTATTGAGGAATATATAAGACAAAATTTGGAAAAATTTACGCAATAGAACTGTAGAAGGTTGCTGGCATACCTAGAGAACATTAGTTTGTCGTGACAAAAATCCCAACTACCCTCAAAATGTTTCAAGAATAGACTTCAAGATGTCTCTCTGATTATCTTCTTTACCAGAATTCATTTCATAATCAGCAGATATAATTGTATTAAAAATTGTTACGTAATGGTTATTTACCTTGATATTACCTTTGTGCTGATCCCCTTCGTTACGAAAGGCATCAGCCTTAATGAACAATAAAATCTTAATCTCAGGGTTCCTGACAGAATTAATAACTCCCTTCAGGTTTTACAATTATAATAAAATTCAAAACTACAGTTGTTTACAACAAGTTGAGATCGACCTCTGAACAAATGAATTTATACAATGTTAGTGTTACTTAGCTTAATTATTTCTCCCAGATCTTAGGGGTATTTCCTCCATAAAATATCGTCTTTCAATGCTTGAAATATGTCCAGCTCCAAGGGTGTGAAACATCCAGAACCAGTGATTTGCAGATACGGTACAGTTTTCCAACAATCCAATTCCAGGGAAATGTCTCCCTCTCGGAAATATTCAATGATTGGAAGTCTTGAGGAAGCAATGTCCCAATCTCAGAGGAAGAGCTTTCTAATCCCAGGGGAAGAACTTTTCTAATCCCAGGGAAGAGCTGTGAATTATTTGAAATTCATTAGAGAAAGTTACAGTTTCCCAAGCACACCTTCAGGTCTAAATACGTCATTAAAGGAACCAAAATTTACAGAAAAGATATATTGTAACCTGAAGGAAGCTTTGAAATAATAAAAATACAACTATTAGGCAAAGAAAATGCAAAATATAAGATAGATACTCGAGGTAAGCCATGTATCTAACCTAAAAAAAACGTGCACAAGAATATCTACGGTCTCTGTGAATTATTTCAGAAAATATTTTAGTTGCCAATAAGGAAGACTTACCCTGAGAGAATTTCACGCCGAGACAAATTTGGATGGATATTCAACAGTTAAACATCCAATTATTGAAAGTGACAATTCCACTGTTCACTTCAATGCGAAATCGATATTATCGAATCAATTCAAAATGGCGAAACGCAAAAGTACAGATTCGGACTGTGCGCAACGACTTGCGCTGTAGGACACAGCGGTTCAAAGACAGTGGCGCCCCAAGGAGAGGGCTGAAGGGAGGACTGTTGACCCGTTACGAAATTTTGTAAAAATCGGTTATCTAATCCTGTTGAGCATTCAGATAAAAATTACGAAAAGCACTGCCGAGAAGTGAGAAGCTTTTGAGTGCTCGTACATCCACCTTTAAGGTAGATTCGCATTTTCTAGTTTTAGGAATCAATTGAAGGAATTTTCGACAGCTGTCAAAAAAATTCTCAAACTTAGGCAAAACTCCGGACTTCATGTCAGTGCTTCACTGACCAATTTTTTTTTGATAATTCGCTAGAATTTTCTACGGTATCTATGGTCTCGGTGATGCGATCTGGACAAAATTTCGCATTTAGTTTGAATACATTATTCCTCAGCTAGGTGCAAAATTCCATTCCAATCCAATCAGTAGTTTCGAAACTATCAGGAAAAAAATATTTTGAACGGCCATACTTACGGAAACCCTAGTCTAATTTTGCTCATTGATGAACGTGACCCCGACATTTGCGATCCAAATCTACCCTGAAAATTTCAAGTTCCTAGGCCTTTCCGTTCAAAAGTTACAATTTTCTATGGTTTTTATGGTTCTGGTCATGCGATCTGGACAAAATATTGCTTTATCATATCATTCTCGATTAAAATACAGAATTTCATCCCGATCGAATCCGTAGATTCGAAATTATCGAGAAAACAAAATTTCGAACGACCATATTTACGGAACTCCCGGTATAATTTTGCTCTTGGATGAACGTGATCACGACATTCGATATCCACACATATCCTGAAAATTTCAAGTCCCTAGGCGTTTCCGTTCAAAAGTTACAATTTTCTATGGTTTCTATGGTTCTGGTCATGCGATCTAGACAAAATTTCACATGTAGCTTGAACACCTCCCCCTCCATTCGAGTGCAAAATTTCATCTCGATCAAATCTGTAGTTTTCAAGTAATCAGGGCAACAAAACTTTGAACAGCCATATGTACGGAACTCCTCGTATAATTCTGCCCATTAACGAGCTCAACCGAGGCATTTGGGATCTGAACATACACTGAAAATTTCAAGTCTCTAGGTTGTTCTGTTCGAGAGTTATCGTGCTTACGGACGGCCGGTCGGACGGACAGACTTAAATTTTCCGACGGATTCGTCATCAGTGAGTTGAACTCTATCGTTTGAGACCATTTTTGGCTCAAAATTCGAAAAATACAGACATCGCGACGAAATGATATAGCCCTCCTGTAAGTAGTACGAGCGCTCAGAAATTGTGATGGACTCTTCAATGAACCGCTTGTTAAGTTTCGTAGATAATCACTTACAAATAATCTTGATCTCGTAATTCTACTTGTAATTCTTCCTTTGGGCTTACAGTGTCGACAATGATTAAAAAATTCCATAAGACTATAAGAACAGTACCCAGCGACGAAAAATAATATGATGCTAATTCTCAACTTTTAATAGGAATATAACTGAAGGTATGAAGTATATTTCAAACTGACTGAATTTTCCTCGGCATACTAATAAATGAAACATCCAAAATTTGGAATACGGTCTTCTTTTGGAATATGCGAATCTACGAAATGTTTGATACATACTACAGTTTCGTCTTTAATTCTGAAACTAATTTCCCTATGTATTGAATTGAACCATTTTCGTCTTCTAATAGGGTCTTTAAGAAACAATACCGAAACATTCTCGTGTTGGATTTCAACCGGGTAAACTTACCTAACCTACTGTTTCGATTACCTCATAAACATTTTTCACGTTATTTAGACACTTTTTTTCACCCCCCGCACCAATAAAACAACCAAACAATTCAAAAACTATAGGTCGCGTATTTTTCGTCTCGTTCGCCCGGCAAATACTGATGTAAATATTAACAGGTGCACCCCTACATGCAAATTCGACGACACTTCCCTGTAGATGCGGCAACGCCGCATTCTAGACTAACTTTCTGGCCTGTTATATAAAGGATGCTATGCCTAGTCTAATTTCGCTCATTGACGTGACCGTGACATTCAAGATCCACACCCATACTAAAAATTTCAAGTCCCTAGGCCTTTCTGTTCGAAAGTTATAATTTTCTATGGTTCCTATGGTACTAGTCATGCGATCTGTACAAAATTCGCGTATAACTTGAACACATCATTCTCCATCTGAGTGCAAAATTTCATCTCGATCGAATCAGTAGTTTCGAAGTAATCAGGAGAACAAACTTTCGAACGGCCATATTATTCCTATTATTATATACAGTACTTATTATATACAGTTGAAGAGTTGAGGCCAAGCCTATAAACTCACAAAAAAAGTACAAGTGAAATATACCCCGAAACAATCTACAAAGTACAAAGTAGTCATATCCGCAAGCGGCACTCACTCGTGACGAAACCAGGTATCATAGCGATTCTTGGAAGCGTTCACTGACACAGAAGGATCATTGTTGGAATTGAGAACCAACGGTATGTCAACTTTTGAATTAAGGGTTGATCCCACATATTATATAAAGATTTTTTTATGGTTCTTTGATTGTGTCAGCCTTGACTCAAAGTGTCTTTTTGCAACGGCAATGGAGAAGAGTGAATTGGAGAACCGTCGCGAAGGCACTTGGTTGTTTACGGCGTTGATAACGTTGCCATATGGACTTTGTGACATATTAGCCTAAGGATATTTTGATCTATCCAAGGCTTTGCGGGTATGTCAACAATATTCTTTTGAAACGAACATTCATTGGTTATGTTCTGAAGGGTTACCATAAAAACAACCCACATCTCCTCAATATCAGTGGTCAGCATAAGAAGTGTACTCCATTCGACTTCCCCAAGTCTCCGAAAAAGCTGTTTATAGTCTATGATTTTCAGTTGTTTTCTTGACTTCTTGGATGAAACGTGAGATTTCAGATGAATGGTGGAGAATAAAATAATGTGGTCCGACTAGACCGCAGAGGTGGAAATTGTTCGATTTTTGAAACCAAGTCGGTATCATTTGTTAACACTAGATCTAGAAGAATAGAAGCCTGCAAATTGGGAAAGCGTGTAGGGAAGGCCAGGGCCAGACTAGGCTTATTTCCTCCCTTAGGCCAATAAAAATTTGCCGCCCCTCTGAGTTGAGCGAATTGAAAGGAAACCTATGCCGTTTTTTTTTATTCGAGGGATTTTCGCAGGAGGGGTTGATTAAGACAATTTACTATCGTGGAAGTTAAACAATCTTATTGTTTCAGAGAGTTTATTTGATATTTTTATACATTCAACATTCAAAGAACTCAGGAAACGCTGCAATTAAACTTTTCTCATCAATATATTGAGGATTTTTTTCTCGCTTTTTTTTTGCAAACTTTTGCATTAGAAAATCATAACTTTCGAACGGAAAGGCCTAGGGACTTGAAATTTTCAGGATAGGTGTGGATCTGAATTGTCGCGTTCAAGTTTATCGATGAGCAGAATTATACTAGGGGTTCCGTAAATAAGATCGTTTGAAATTTTGTTTTCTCGATAATTTCGAAACTACGGATTCGATCGAGATGAAATTTCGTATTTTAATCGAGAATGATATATTAAAGCAATATTTTGTCCAGATCGCATGACCAGAACCATAGAAAATTGTAACTTTTGAACGGAAAGGCCTAGGAACTAGAAATTTTAAGGTTGGGTTTGGATCGCGAATATCGCGGTCACGTTCATCAATGAGCAAAATTAGACTAGGGGTTTCGTAAATATGGCCGTTCAAAATATTATTTTCCTGATAGTTCCGAAACTACTGATCGGATTGGAATGAAATTATGCATCTAGCTGAGGAATAATGTATTCAAACTACGTGCAAAATTTTGTCCAGATCGCATCACCAAGACCATAGACACCGTAGAAAATTCTAGCGAATTATCAAAAAAAAATTGATCAGCTGAGGCACTGACATGAATTCTGGAGTTCAGCCTAAGTTTCTGAATTTTTTTGACAGCTGTCGAAAATTCCTTCAATTGATTTCTAAAACTGGAAAATGCGAATCTACCTACAAGGTGCATGTACGAGCGCTCAAAATTTCCTGCCTTTACGGCAGTGCTTTTCGTAATTTTTACAATTTACGATAGTACTCATCAAGTTTGCCGACATTCTCTGATGAGCGTTACCGACGATCCCACTGTTCGGTTTTAGGGCGGCTACTTCATATTCAGATTTAGATGTGAAGTGGTTATTCGATTTTCCAATAAGATTGTTTATTCATTTCTCAACTGCGCATTGAAATAAAAGAACTTATTACTTTTTGCTTTGAAATTCCTGGATAATATCAAATAATTTTATGATTTTCAGGTTGCGCATTTCTACTTTTTTTATTACAGAAATATTTTTTTCCAATTTACCGAAAAATTGCCGCTCCTAAAACCGTGCCGCCCTTAGGCCATGGCCTATGTTGGCCTATGCGGTAATATGGCCCTGGGGAAGGCTACCACCTGAAAGAGGTTGCAGTTCCGGATAGTGTCCACAAAAATGCCAGATGCCGAATTATAGATCTTGAATGTCCAAGGCCCTTCAACATCTGGCATGTTGAAATCACCACCTATACAGGGTTAAGAGGGCCAAACTTCAAGGGAAGATCATACATACGATTTGCAACAAAAAATGTCATATAACACATGGCCGAAATATTGACGGTTGTTCTTCAATTTAACATTTCTTGATTTCACGAAATATTTCAAGTTTTTCCATAAAACCAATTATACTTCAGTTATCCTTAGAGCCTCATCAGATTTGACCACATATTTATAAATTGTTATTGCGGGCGTGGTAAGGAGATGAATGTCACCATTCTAAAGTGAAAAAGACCAGTCATATTTTTCCAATGGTTTTATCGATGAAAAATCATTAATTATGGACATGTTTTCTTTTCAGCAAAAACTACCCCATTTAGTGTGCTTTCGAATGACATATCAACTTTTGTGTTTGCTGGTTGTCTTCTGCCCTCATGGCTAACAAGATAACAACGAATATTCCAAACCTAAATTTGCCCTTTTTTGAAGCTCTTTATGATTGAGTATTGAAGTAATTCTCATGGAAATCATGAATTAACCTGTCGATTCAAAATAATTTGAAAGAATGAACCAAATTTCAGTAATACAGATTTTATAAAAATATGTGAAGAAAACTAGACTACTACTACTACTTGTAACAATTGTTCAAAATGACCACCGCCTTGTTCAATACCTTTCACACATCGTTTTCGCACTGAATCTACAACCCTGCGAAGTTCTCAACGTTTCTGACGCATTTCTGCTCAACACAAATTTGTTTTTTCGATCAGATCCTATCGAGTCTGAACTCGAATTTGATATCTATTTTCTTTCAAGGTGTTCCAGACATAAAAATCCAAAGGCGTAAGGTCAGGGCTCCTTGGTGGCCATCTTACTGGGCCGTACCTCCCAATTCATTGCAGTGAATAAATATAGCATCTAAACACTTTGTTGTTGAGTCATTTCAGCAGAAACGTGGAACCTCTGTCGAAGAGCAGTTTATATGCATATGTCAGGTCGATGTATGTTACTCAGGATATTCATCAGAAGTTCAGTTGAAGTTATTCTGCTGATAAATATGCGCTGATAAATTGAGTTGAATGAATCGATAGAGAACTTCATCGACCTGACATATTCAAATCACCTGCTCTCCGACGAAGATTCCACTTTTATGCAACAAGTGCAGCTTTAAGAATACGGGATTAATTGTAAGTATAGCATCTGAACTCCTGGTTGTTGAGCTATTTCAAGCAATTAAAGTCGAATCTATGGCGAAGAGCAGTTGAATATGTGAGGTCGATGTATATTACTCAGTAGATTAATCTAAAAGTGAAGTTCTCTATTAAATCCATTCAACTCAATTTGCCAGCCCAGATATTATAACAACATCTTTTGAATAATCACTTCAAAATATATGATATAACAGTATCACATTGATCCGAATCGGAAGACGCCTACACTGTTCCTGCTATCCTGAGTCATTGTAATATTTTATTGGAAGCTAATGGACCTCATCCACAAATTTGTTTGTGTTCAATCTGCTGATGTAATGCTAGATGGCAGCATTCTCGTTAGATGACCCGTGAACAATTCATTCTGATTCAATAAAATACCATATATTGAATCAGAACTTAGTGACCGTTGTAAGTCTAGAAATATTTCCCTTCATTCTACAGGGTCTTTCACGAGGAACCTCACCCATATTTATACGGGAAACTACAGAACGTATTTTCATGAAATTCAGCACTTATAAGTATTTCACGATGCTGATGAAATCTAAAATATTTTCAAGGCATGAGCACCTCCGGTTTTTCCGGAAATGACGTCAACTTCCGTTTTTCAAATTAGAACACCATTTTTTTATTGCAGAAATAGATTCCTTAGAAAATTTCAAGTTATTTTGATGTAACATTTTTCAGTTTTGGTTGGAAAATTCTCTCTGAGCGGGAAAATTCGAAAAAAAAATCGAAAATAGAGCTCCGCTGAAACAAGAATAACTTCGAGGTTTTTGGATGGAAAATTTTCATTTTTGGGATTTTTCAAGATGTAAGATTGATGTATCCACTTTGAAAATCGAAATCGCGATTCATGATACAGGGGGTGAAAAAATCGCTTTCAAAGTTAGGGATGACAAAATCGTGAAAAATCAATTTTTTCAAATTAGAACCCCATTTTTTTATGGCAGATATTGAATCTACGTTTAAAAATAATGTGAGTGTATGCATCACACCCTTGCCCTAAAATTGATATTTTCTGAGTTATTCACAAAAAACTGTTTTTCGTCTTGAATTTTCAGCTATTTCTTTTCCCTTCACGCCAAAAAGATGAAATTTTCAGGAACGGTTATTTGAACCATGCTGTAGATTTTTCACCCCTTCTTGAAACCGACTTCAAGTTACTATTAGGAGAACCATGGCAAACTCTCGCAGTTATAACTAGAGAAGATGCTCAAAGTTTTGACCGTTAATTTCTAGACATTTATTTATACGTCTCAGGAATGCTTCGTGCGTTGCTCTTCTTATTTCATCGGGAGGAAGAGATCTGCAAAAGTGTTTAAAAACCAAATTGAGTTTCAAAACTATGAATCTAAAAATCTATCATTAAAAAAAAAGAATGTAAAACATGGTAAGTTTTTGCATATGGTTCATAAGGAATTATTTATTTATCACTGGAGAGAAAACCGATGGCCGATTAGTTGAAATAAAGAGGTTTCCGATACAAATTCGAATCCAAATTCGCCATCTATTTAGGAACAACCTGTAACTTTTTTCTCTCGCATATTAGGGTAGTAAAATCTAAAACATGGTTTAAGTAACAGTTCCTGAAAATTTCATCTTTTTGGCGTGAAGGGAAAAGAAATAGCTGAAAATTCAAGACGAAAAACAGTTTTTTGTGAATAACTCAGAAAATATCCATTTTAGGGCAAGGGTGTGATGCATACACTCACATTATTTTTTAACGTAGATTCAATATCTGCCATGAAAAAATGGGGTTCTTATTTGAAAAAATTGCTTTTTCACGATTTTGTCATCCCTAACTTTGAAAGCGATTTTTTCACCCCCTGTATCATGAATCGCGATTTCGATTTTTAAAGTGGATACATCAATCTTACATCTTGAAAAATCCCAAAAATGAAAATTTTCCATCCAAAAACCTCGAAGTTATTCTTGTTTCAGCGGAGCTCTATTTTCGATTTTTTTTTCGAATTTTCCCGCTCAGAGAGAATTTTCCAACCAAAACTGAAAAATGTTACATCAAAATAACTTGAAATTTTCTAAGGAATCTATTTCTGCAATAAAAAAATGGTGTTCTAATTTGAAAAACGGAAGTTGACGTCATTTCCGGAAAAACCGGAGGTGCTCATGCCTTGAAAATATTTTAGATTTCATCAGCATCGTGAAATACTTATAAGTGCTGAATTTCATGAAAATACGTTCAGTAGTTTCCCGTATAAATATGGGTGAGGTTCCTCGTGAAAGACCCTGTATAGCAGCGATGGATAACTTCAGATGATAAGAATCAGAATATACAAGTGTCCCCCAACGCGGATCCTTCGTAAAACATATGGCTGATTGATATATAGGTTGATCATTTTTGATTGATTAGGCAGGGAGTGCTACTTCTTTCAAGCATGACACTTTTTCTACACTACACCATTATTATTATTATAACGTATGAACTTTCTTCTGATCTAGATTCATCTCGAGCTACAGCTTGCTATCCTCTAATGTTCTTATGAACAAAAAGGATACCTGACTATCCTCTATTTTATCAGGTGTTTTCTAGGGCCACAGTTTTTGTCAAAAAGCCTGAAAGAATATGAAGCACGTGCTTGCTCGTTATTTAATCACTCAGCGTTAAATTTCCCAAGGAAGTTTTTGGAATGCTTTGAATCTATAAGATTCCGTCAGAGTGCGTCTCTGTCGATATCCTCTTTATTCTTTCGAGCGCTCTTTCTACTTACACGAGGGCTATATCATTTCGTCACGATGCCTGTATTTTTCGAATTTTGAGCCGAAAATGGTCTCAATCGACAAGGTTCGACTCGATGACAAATCCGTAGAAAAATTCAGTCTGCCCGTCCGTCCGGACGTATGGCCGATAACTATCTAACGGAACTACCTAAAAAATTGAAATTTTTAGGGTAGGTTCGAATCTCAAATGCCACGGTTGAGTTCGTTATTGGGCAAATTTCGACCAAGGGTCCCGTAAATATGGTCGTTGGAAATTTTGTTCTCTTTATTACTCTGAAACTACCGATTCGGTCAAGATAAACTTTTGCACTCAGATGGAGAATGACGTATTCAAGGTACATGCTACATTTTGTCCAGATCGCATGACCAGAATAATAGAAACCATAGAAAATTATAACTTTCGAACGGAACTACCTAGAAACTTGAAATTTTCAGGATAGGTGTGGATATCGAATTTCGCGGTAACGTTCATCAATGAGCAAAGTTAGACCAGAGGTTCCGTAAATATCGAATTATCCAAACAAAAAAATTTGGTCACCTGAAGCAATGACGTGAAGTCTGAAGTTTTGCCTTAGTTTGAAATTTTTTTTGGCAGCTGAAATTTTTTCAATTGGTTTCGAAAACTGGAAAATGCGGATCTTCCTTCAAGGTGGATGAAGGAGCGCTCAAAGGCTCCTGTTTTCACGGCAGTGCTTTTTATACCTACCTTCTTTATATTTTAGATCAACCCAAAACCGAAAGTCAAAAGTCAATTCATAATCAATATTGTTAAGAAAAAATGATGGAAAGCACTGCCGTGAAGTCAGGAGCTGTTGAGCGCTCTTTCATCCACCTTGTAGGTCGATTCGCATTCTCCAGTTTTCGAAACCAATTGGAAAGATTTTGACAGCTGTCAAAGAAAATTTCAAACAAGGCGAAAATCAAGACTCTCGTCCAGACTTCACGTCAGGGCTTCTTCATTATTCTTTACCTATGTGCAGAACTTCATTCCAATCCAATAAGTAGTTTCGAAATTATCAGGAAAAAATTACGAAAAGCACTGCCGTGAAGGCAGGAGCTTTTGAGCGCTCGTACATGCACCTTGTAGGTAGATTCGCATTTTCCAGTTTCAGAAATCAATTGAAGGAATTTTCGACAGCTGTCAAAAAAATTCTGAAACTTGGGCGAAACTCCAGAATTCATGTCAGTGCTTCAGCTGATCAATTTTTTTTCGATAATCCGCTAGAATTTTCTACGGTATTTATGATCTTGGTGGTGCGATCTGGACAAAATTTTGCACGTAGTTTGAATACATTATTACTCAGCAAGGTGCAGAATTTTATCCCAATCCGCTCAGTATTCTCGGAACTATCAGCAAAAAAATATTTTGAACGGCCATATTTACTGAACCCCTAATCTAATTTTGCTCATTGATGAACATGACCGCGATATTCGCGATCCAAACCCACCCTGAGAATTTCGAGTTCCTAGGCCTTTCCGTTCGAAAGTTACAATTTTCTATGGTTTCTATGGTTCTGGTCATGAGATCTGGACAAAATATTGTTTTAATATATCATTCTCGATTAAAATACAAAATTTCATCTCGATCGAATCCGTAGTTTCGAAATTATCGAGAAACCAACATTTCAAACGACCGTATTTACGGAACCCCTAGTATAATTTTGCTCATAGATGAAAGTGATCACGACAATCGAGATCCACACCTATCCTGAAAATTTCAAGTCCCTAGGCCTTTCCGTTCGAAAGTTATGATTTTCTATGGTTCGAGTCATGTGATCTGGAGAAATGTAGCTTGAATATATCATTCTCCATAAGTATACAAAATTTCGTCACGATCGAATCTGTAGTTTTGAAATTATCAAGAAAACTAAATTTCAAACTACCATATTCACGGAACACCTTGTATAATTTTGCTCATAGATGAACGTAATCACGACATTCCAGATCCACACCTATCCTGAAAATTTCAAGTCCCTAGGGGGTTCCGTTCAAAAGTTACAATTTTCTATGGTTTCTATGGTTCTGGTCATGCGATCTGGACAAAATTTCACATGTAGCTTAAACACCTCATTCTCCATTCGAGTGCAAAGTTTCATCTCGATCGAATCTGTAGTTTCGAAGTAATCAGGAGAACAAAATTTTGAACGGCCATATTTACGGAACCCCTGGTGGAATTCTGCCCATTAACGAACTTGACCGAGGCATTTGGGATCTGAACCTACACTGAAAATTTCAAGTCTCTAGGTTGATCCGTTCGAGAGTTATCGTGCTGACGGCCGGACGGCCGGACGGACGGACAGACTCAAATTTTTTGACGGATTCGTCATCAGTGAGTCGAACATAGTCGATTGAGACCATTTTCGGCTCAAAATTCGAAAAATACAGACATCGTGACGAAATGATATAGCCCTCGTGTAAGTAGTACGAGCGCTCAAAAAATAGTTTGAACGGCTATATTTACGGAACCCCTAGTCTAATTTTACTCATTGATGAACGTGACCGCGAAATTCACGAACCGAACCTATCCTGGAAATTTCAAGTCCCTAGGCCTTTCCGTTCGAAAGTTATGATTTTCTATGGTTTCTATGGTTCTGATCATGCGATCTGATAAAATTTAGCTCGAATATATCATTCTCAATTTAAACACAATATTTCGTCACGATCAAATCCATAGTCTTGAAATTATCAAGAAAAGTGAATTTCAAACGACCATATTTGCGGAACGCATAGTCTAATTTTGCTCATTGATTAACGTGACCGCAACATTCGAGATCCACACCTATCCTGAAAAAAGTCCCTAGGCATTTCCATTACAAAGTTATAATTTTCTATGGTTCTGGTCATGCGAGCTTGGCAAAATTTTGCATGTAGCTTTAACACGTAATTCTCCATCTGAGTGCAAAATTTCACCTCGATCAAACTTGTAGTTTCAAAGTAATCAGGAAAACAAAATTTCGAGTGGCCATATTTACGGAACCCCTCGGCGAATTTTGCCCAATAACGAACTCAACAGCGGCATTCGAGATTCAAACCTTCCCTGAAAATTTCAAGTTTCTAGGACATTCCGTTCGAGAGTTATCGTGTATACGGAAGGCCGGACGGACGGACTGACTCGAATTTTTCGAGGGATTCATCATCAGTGAGTCGAACATAGTCGATTGAGACCATTTTCGGCTCAAAATTCGAAAAATACAGACATCGTGACGAAATGATATAGCCTTCGTGTGTGGGAAGTGGTACGAGCGCTCAAGAAGACAGTCTGGCTGTTCTGTAACGGTCTGTCCGTGAACGAGCAAATTTTTATAATGTTCGATTGATTTGATGATTGCACCAAGGGTTTGAGCTCAATAGAAAAATTCATTTTAAGAAAATAAAGTTTGGCACAAGAGGGCGCAAAAGTTTTCCGTCAATTACGATAAAAATGGATCATGGACACTCCTCATTTACAAGGTGTCGCCTCGGATCGCATTATCTATCGAAGGAAAAATCTGACATTATTGGTTATGTATGTATTATAATTATAAAAAGCACTGCCGTGAAATCAGGAGCTTTTGAGGGCTCGTTCAGCCACCTTGTAGGAAGATTCGCATTTTACAGTTTAAAAAACCAATTGAAGAAATTTTTGATAGCTGTCGAAAAAATGACAGCAGTTCTTTGTCAAGAGTAGATACATTGTTATTCAATAATTCCTTGGAATTTGATATGGTTCTGGTTATGCGATCTGAAGAAAATATAGCTTGAATATATCATTCTCCATTTACATAATTTCGTCACGATCTTAACCGCGGCATTCGAGATTCGAATCTACCCTGAAAATTTCGAGTTTCTAGGTCATTCCGTTCGAGTTATCGTGTATACGGACGGACGGCCGGACGGACAGACTTGAATTAGTTCGAATACATCATTCTCCATCTATCTGCAAAATTTTATTTCAATCCAATCAGTAGTTTCGAAATTATTAGGAAAAAAATATTTTGAACGGCCATATTTACGGAGCCCCTAGTCTAATTTTGCTCATTGATGAAGGTGACCGCGAAATTCCAGATCTAAACCTACCCTAAAAATTTTAAGTCCCTAGGCCTTTCCGTTCGAAAGTTATTATTTTCTATGACTTCTATGGTTCTGGTCATGCGATCTGGACAAAATGTAGCTTGAATATATAATTCTCCATTAAAATCCAAAGTTTCGTCACGGTCGAAGTGGTTTGGAAATAATCAAGAACAAATATTCACGGAACTCCTGGTCGAATTTTGCCCAATAACGAACTTAACCGCGGCATTCGAGATTCGAACCTACTCTGAAAATTTCAAACTTCTAGGTCTTTCCCTTCGACAGTTATCGTGTAAACGCCTGGACGGACAGACTCGAATTTTTCGAGGGATTCGTCATCAGTGAGTCGAACATAGTCGATTGAGACCATTTTCGGCTCAAAATTCGAAAAATACAGACATCGTGACGAAATGATATAGCCCTCGTTAAAGTAGAACGAGCGATCAAAAAGAATGTAGGATTAAGGTAAGAAGTAATTGTCCAGAAATTTTTGGTTCAATCGGATAGGGAATAATTGTTGATTTCATTATTACTGATTGAAAACATCAAATATAGTATCATTATTGCCAAGCATTTTGCACATTCAACTTTAATTGGGCTAACTAGTAAGCCAGGAGATCCACATAATAGGTAGATTCGACTTTTCCGATAGGTTCACCTTTTCGGGTAGATTCACATTTTCGAATAGTTCGGTGAAGAAAACAAAGAAAAAATAATTTTGATTATTGCCAGAAGGGCCAAGAACGGTCCTGTCCTAAAATGTCAATAGAAGGGGGCGGGGCTTAGTTTATCCACGAAATACGTTTAGAAATTTCCTCCAAACCACCGAAAATTCACGAAAATGGATTTTGAAATATCGAAAGGAAAGTTATTCAATTATATTCACCAAATATTTTCCTCAGAATCAGTTTATTTCTATTCAAAATTCATAATGATTCTCCAACGTCAAATATTTCATTGAAAATTCCAGATTCCTTCATTAATTTTTCATCCTCCATGAATTATTTTGTTTTCATTATTCTGAAAAAAATATTTGAATTAGCATGCTCAAATGGCGATTGAATGTAAACAACCATCGAAACACCCAAAATACTGTCGAAATCCTTCTAAACCATCAAAATACTGTCGAAATCCTTCTAAACCATCAAAATACAGTCGAAATCTTTAGAAACCATCGAAACACCCAAAATACTGTCGAAATCCTTCTAAACCATCAAAATACTGTAGAAATCCTTCGAAACCATAGGAACACCCAAAATACTGTCGAAATCCTTCTTAACCATCAAAATACAGTCGACATCCTTAGAAACCATCGAAACACCCAAAATACTGTCGAAATCCTTCTAAACCATCAAAATACTGTAGAAATCCTTCGAAGCCATCAAAATACTGTCGAAATCCTTCGAAACCATTGAAACACCCAAAATGCTGTCGATTTCCTTCGAAACCATCGAAACACCCAAAATACTGTCGAAATCCTTCTAAACCTTCAAAATACTGTCGAAATCCTTCTAAACCATCAAAATACTGTCGAAATCCTTCGAAACCATCAAAACACCCAAAATACTGTCGAAATCCTTCTAAACCATCAAAATACAGTCGAAATCCTTAGAAACCATCGAAACACCCAAAATACTGTCGAAATCCTTCTAAACCATCAAAATACAGTCGAAATCCTTAGAAACCATCGAAACACCCAAAATACTGTCGAAATCCTTCTTAACCATCAAAATACAGTCGAAATCCTTAGAAACCATCGAAACACCCAAAATACTGTCGAAATCCTTCTAAACCATCAAATACTGTAGAAATCCTTCGAAGCCATCAAAATACTGTCGAAATCCTTCGAAACCATCGAAACACCCAAAATACTGTCGAAATCCTTCTAAACCATCAAAATACTGTCGAAATCCTTCGAAACCATCGAAACTCCCAAAATACTGTCGAAATCCTTCGAAACCATCGAAACAACCAAAATACTGTCGAAATCCTTCTAAACCATCAAAATACTGTCGGAATCCTTCGAAACCATCGAAACACCAAAAATACTGTCGAAATCTTTCTAAACCATCAAAATAATGTCGAAATCACAGAATGAATTTAATATTTCCCAATAATTTTTACTCTGTAGTTTTTTTTCAACACCATAAGATGTGTGTTTGACATCAGTTCAGTCCATCAGTACAATAAATTGAATGAGTGCACGTCTATATTACACAATAATTCAAACTGATATCAATTCCATGAAAACGTGGAATAAAACATTTCACACTCAAAATGGATAGTCACATTATTCTGATCAGACTGACGGACTGAACTGGTTTCAAACTGATCGTGTAACACATGTCTTATAACGTCAAGTCGAAAATTTAAATAAATTTAATTTATTCTTCTCAACTTAAACTACAGAATACGAAATTCATATTAATAAATTATGACATTGTTGTATGTGAATTACAACAGCATTGTAAAAATAGTACAGTACAATATGTACATTGTATGAGAATTCTACTACTGAATACTGGATTTGTGTTCATTAACATATTTGAAAGAAGCTTTACTACTATCAGATCCAGAGTAAAACTTTTACATTTTTTATATATAACTCCTGTTTGTCGTTACTGACACATAAACTGAAGGGTGCCAGTATATGGAACAAATGTTGCAAATTTCTCTTGTTTATGTAGAGGTCCATGAGGAAACGGTTCCATCTTCCAAATGATTTGAAAGTTTTCTGAAAGATATTCAAAATACAATCAATTCATTTCTCATATTTAATGAATAAATACTAATCAACTTTCGTTGAAACTGTACGGTGAAAACTATCCTGCATAATTGACATTTTGATTTGAAAGCAACGTTAAATATCGAGAACGAACCTGGAAGGTATCCGGAGACCATAGGATCAGTATTTTTGTAAGTGTTCTGGATGGGTTGAGAGAGAGAGAGATAGCTTAATGTTGATATTTAAGAATTGTAGTAAATGAATTTATCTTGAGTCATCAATCAATATTAAGTTATCAATCAATATTGCATAGTATCGGTTCAGTGGATGGGTGCTTTATTTCAATTGACCTGTACTTTATCTTATGTTTGAGGGTGCAATCTTCTCATGTTCACCTAGAGGTCCATGAGAAAACGCTTTCTTCTTCTTCGAAACAATTGGAACGTCAACTGGAAAAATTCAATGTAGTACAACAATCAATTCTCCTGTCATATTTAATGGTATTAACTTAATTAATTGTTTTTACAGGATATAAATGATAGATTGACCATTCAATTGAGAAATAAATACTATTCAACTTTCTTTGAAACTGTATGGTAAAAAAAAACTAACCTGCATAATTGATAAATTGATTTGAAAGCAACGTTAAATATTGAGAACGAACCTGAAAGTTATCAGGAATCCCATAGATTCAGTATTTTTGATAGTGTTCGATCAATTCCGGTTCAGGGGAAAATACAAATTAGAAAGTGAATTATTGTTGATAAAATAAACCAAATAAAACCAACCTAGACGATATTGAAAATTCCCAAGATACAGCATTGGTCGATGTAGATTCAGAAAAATATGAGGATATATGATATTTAGTTCAGAATTTCCTTCAGGCGTCTTTTCTTCCTTGAGGGTAATTTGCTCATAAAATCGTTATTTAATTGTCTTACTCTACTGAAAATGTAATAAATTTGTCTTATTATGATAGGAAATCATTTCAAATTTCAACTCACCTTGAAACTCCCTATTATTCGCATGGATCGATAATTTTCAAGCATCCATCGTTAACGGAATGTAAACAAACATTGGAGCTGTCAAGAGTGTCAAGATTTTTCGATGTCACTTTGTAATAATCATTTGTGGAAATTTAACGAATTGCGTATTATTACGATGGAATTACGTTTCAATTACTAACGCACCCTAATTTCTTTCTATCAATCTTCTGAATCATCATTTTCTTGCACTTTTAATCATTTGAAATGACCTCTCCACCATGACTTGGAATTGGAATGGAACATAACCCGAGGATGATCGAATTTTCGTTCGTCTTTTCGGATACATTCGGAAAATCGAATAAGCATTCATATTTTGCCGCCAATTCGTTATCCTATTTATTCATTCATTATTCATATTTATCTCGAAACGACCGAGTTTCGAGACATTTCGACGTCGTGTCACTCGTGTCAAATTACGATTTATCAGATATTTCGCGACAAACGTCACGTAATATCTATGCTTCACGTAAATTAATTCGGTTTTCTCGAGGTGTCAAAAATCGGTCTTTTCAGATCGAGTTCTTGCGTAAACAGGGAGAAGGAATTTGGCCGAAATAACTTTAAAAAGATCTCGTGTCCTTTGGGATGATAATTTGACCGCTTTCGATCCCCGAGACGTCGCGGATCAAAAGCCTATACAATATCTTGGAGCTAACTTTTCACGTTTTTTCGATTTTCGACCATTTCCGAACTTAATTTTCGTACGTTTGGAATTCGAAACAGGCAACTTTTCGTGTACCTTAGGAAAGCCCGTTTCTTACTCTCAAAAACGCGGGGGCGCTTCGCGCCCCCGATTTCTTTCTTTTTTCGCAATTTCAAAATTGCTCGAGGCCTTCGGCCTCTCGTTTTAAAATAGTTTTTGTCTTAACATTTCTGTGGTTTCGAATAAATAATTTTAGTATATGGATTAATCATTTGGTCGCGGTGTTCAATACATACATTCTGCAGAATCTAATTCCACCTTCAATAAATTATATAAATACACACATCGGAAAAGTCTAGGGATATTTTTAGAAACAGGTGTTTTTGATTCTTTCAGTTGATTAAGGGGGAAACTGAAATTATAGAGTAATGAGTAAATGTTTAATATGTCATTAAATCAATTTTTTGCATGAAACGAACACAATATTTCAAAAAAAAAATAAAGTATAAACCATAATTTTGCGAGGTATACAAAAAAATGATCAAGTATGCAAAAAATTAACTAATGAAGAGTATGACCTCCAGGTTGGTTAAGAACAGCTCTACACCTATATTAATAGTCCAAATGACATTGTCAATGCCCGATTGAGGTATACTTTAGGGCTGCCATAAATGTTGGAACATTGACCGGGACAAGTGGCAGGGAAATAGGTTAAAATACCACACAAAAATTGAAAACTCATCTGATAGGTATTTTAATAAATGGAATAATAATCCGGGGTTTCTAGAAACGTTCTCGGTTATTGTCTGGTTTTTGAGCGCTCGTACTACTTACACGAGGGCTATATCATTTCGTCACGATGTCTGTATTTTTCGAATTTTGAGCCGAAAATGGTCTCAATCGACTATGTTCGACTCACTGATGACGAATCCGTCGGAAAATTCGAGTCTGTCCGTCCGTCCGTCCGTCCGGCCGTCCGGCCGTCCGGCCGTATACACGATAACTCTCGAACGGAATGTCCTAGAAACTTGAAATTTTCAGGGTAGGTTCAGTTCCCGAATGGCTCAGTTAAGTTCGTTAATGGGCCAAATTCCACCAGGGGTTCCGTAAATATGGCCGTTCAAAGTTTTGTTTCCCTGATTACTTGAAAACTACAGATTTGATCGAGATGAAATTTTGCACTCAAATGGAAAATGAGGTGTTCAAGCTACATGTGAAATTTTGTCCAGATCGCATGACCAGAACCATAGAAACCATAGAAAATTGTAACTTTTGAACGGAAACGCCTAGGGACTTGAAATTTTCAGGATAGGTGTGGATCTCGAATGTCGTGATCACGTTCATCTATGAGCAACATTATACAAGGGGTTCCGTAAATACGGTCGTTTGAAATTTTGTTTTCTCGATAAATTCGAAACTGCGAATTCGATCGAGATGAAATTTTGTATTTTAATCGAGAATGATATATTGAAGCAATATTTTGTCCAGATCGCATGACCAGAACCATAGAAACCATAGAAAATTCTAACTTTTGAACGGAAAGGCCTAGGAACTTGAAATTTTCAGGGTGGGTTTGGATCGCAAATTTCACGGCCATGTTCATCAATGAGCAAAATTGGACTAGGGGTTCCGTAAATATGGCCGTTCAAAATATTTTTTTCGTGATAGTTTCGAAACTACCGATCGGATTGGAATGAAATTATGCACCTAGCTCAGGAATAATGTATTCAAACTACGTGCAAAATTTTGTCTAGATCGCATCACCAAGACCATAGATACCGTGGAAAATTCTAGCGAATTATCGGAAAAAAATTGATCAGCTGAAGCACCGACATGAAGTCTGGAGTTTCGCCTAAGTTTCAGAATTTTTTTTACAGCAGTCAAAAATTCCTTCAATTGATTTCTAAAACTGGAAAATGCGAATCTACCTACAAGGTGCATGTACGAGCGCTCAAAAGCTCCTGCCTTCACGGCAGTGCTTTTCGTAATTTTTTTTTTCTAGGTTTATTCAACATTTTCCGATCAAATTAGACAAATTTATTCAGTTCAGATATATCTATCTACATCTATATATTGAAAATAAAATATAAACAAAAAATTATGAAAGCACTGCCGTGAAGAAAGGAGCTTTTGAGCGCTCGTTCACCTTAGGTAGATTCGCAATTCTCAAACTAAGGCGAAACTCCAGACTTCACGTCAGTGCTTTAGCTGACTTGAATTTTTTTTTCGATAATTCGCTGAAATTTTCTACGGTATCTATGGCCTTGGTAATCTGGACAAAATTTCGCACGCAGTTTGAATACATTATTCTTAAGCTATGTGCAAAATTTAATTTCAATCCATTCAGCAGTTTCGGAATTATCAGGAAAAAAATATTTTGAACGGCCATAAGTACGGAACCCCTCGTCCAATTTTGCTCATTGATGAACGTGACCGCTACATTCACGATCCAAACCTGCCTTGAAAATTTCAAGTCCCTAGGACTTTCCTTCCGAAAGTTATAATTTTCTATGGTTTCTATGGTTCTGGTTATGCGATCCGGACAAAATGTAGCTTTAATATATCATTCTCCATTAGTATACAAAATTTTGTCACGATCGAATCAGTGGTTTCGAAATTATCGAGAAATTTCAAACGACCGTATTTACGGAACCCCTAGTATAGTTCTGCTCATTGATTAACGTAACTGCGAAATTCCAGATCAACAAGAGTGCAAAATTTCATCTCAATCGAATCTGTAGTTTCAAAGTAATTAGGAAAACAAAATTTTCAACGGCCATATTTACGGAACCCCTGGTGGAATTCTGCCCATTGACGAGCTCAACCGCTGCCGGACAGACTCGAATTTTTCGACGGATTCGTCATCAGTTAGTCGAACCTAGTCGATTGAGACAATTTTCGGCTCAAAATTCGAAAAATACAGACATCCTGCGAAATGATATAGCACTCGTGTAAGTAGAACGAGCTCTCAAAAAGTATAACTCACAACAAAAACAACATTGAGTCCCACCAATGAATAAGTAGGTACCCAAGGCTTGATCCTCGGTGCCACTTTTCTTTGCCCATTCATATTTTTGAGAAGTTTTGGCTTTCTCCAGACTCTTTTTATCTTTTGTTTCATAATTATAACATTCTATGCAAGTAATTTTATAATTGAAGGATGCTCTCCACAGTGCTTACATTCAATGCATTCCGTTCATCAAAAAATCTCTGACTTCACTCTTAAATTTATCTGATTGTGTTGTATTGATCGTGTCATCATTCTTCAGTTTGTTTTGAACTTGTCGTGTCTGGTTCCCAAAATATTTAATCATTAATCTTTCATTCAACTATTTCTTAGTATCCTCAAGAACAATTTTTACTTCAATAACAGTAATCACAGATTTTTCAATCTTTTTAATCTGCTTTTCAATCAGAAATGCATGACTGTGCAAGAATAGGGTATAAAGTTCTGATGAATGAAGTAGTGAAACCAATGGACTTCTAGAATGAGAAAGTATATTGCTATACGTTATTTCTGCATAATCACAAAAATCTTTCAGTCGTTCGACCCTTACAGTGAATATCGGAAAATATTTGAAAATTTTGAGAAAAATGGACTCCACATCAACGGACATTATATCGGCGGCAGTGG
Source organism: Aphidecta obliterata (assembly GCA_963966015.1). Taxonomy (NCBI): domain Eukaryota; kingdom Metazoa; phylum Arthropoda; class Insecta; order Coleoptera; family Coccinellidae; genus Aphidecta; species Aphidecta obliterata. The sequence goes on along the minus strand of OZ014431.1, from coordinate 22,472,727 downwards.
AAGCAGTATTTTGAAGTATTTGTGCTGGACAACCAATACCTTCGATGTATTTGGACAAAATCTCTTTTAATTAAAAAAATTACGAAAAGCACTGCCGTGAAGGCAGGAGCTTTTGAGCGCTCGTACATGCACCTTGTAGGTAGATTCGCATTTTCCAGTTTTAGAAATCAATTGAAGGAATTTTTGACTGCTGTAAAAAAAATTCTGAAACTTAGGCGAAACTCCAGACTTCATGTCGGTGCTTCAGCTGATCAATTTTTTTCCGATAATTCGCTAGAATTTTCCACGGTATCTATGGTCTTGGTGATGCGATCTGGACAAAATTTTGCACGTAGTTTGAATACATTATTCCTGAGCTAGGTGCATAATTTCATTCCAATCCGATCGGTAGTTTCGAAACTATCACGAAAAAAATATTTTGAACGGCCATATTTACGGAACCCCTAGTCCAATTTTGCTCATTGATGAACATGGCCGTGAAATTTGCGATCCAAACCCACCCTGAAAATTTCAAGTTCCTAGGCCTTTCCGTTCAAAAGTTAGAATTTTCTATGGTTTCTATGGTTCTGGTCATGCGATCTGGACAAAATATTGCTTCAATATATCATTCTCGATTAAAATACAAAATTTCATCTCGATCGAATTCGCAGTTTCGAATTTATCGAGAAAACAAAATTTCAAACGACCGTATTTACGGAACCCCTTGTATAATGTTGCTCATAGATGAACGTGATCACGACATTCGAGATCCACACCTATCCTGAAAATTTCAAGTCCCTAGGCGTTTCCGTTCAAAAGTTACAATTTTCTATGGTTTCTATGGTTCTGGTCATGCGATCTGGACAAAATTTCACATGTAGCTTGAACACCTCATTTTCCATTTGAGTGCAAAATTTCATCTCGATCAAATCTGTAGTTTTCAAGTAATCAGGGAAACAAAACTTTGAACGGCCATATTTACGGAACCCCTGGTGGAATTTGGCCCATTAACGAACTTAACCGAGCCATTCGGGAACTGAACCTACCCTGAAAATTTCAAGTGTCTAGGACATTCCGTTCGAGAGTTATCGTGTATACGGCCGGACGGCCGGACGGCCGGACGGACGGACGGACGGACAGACTCGAATTTTCCGACGGATTCGTCATCAGTGAGTCGAACATAGTCGATTGAGACCATTTTCGGCTCAAAATTCGAAAAATACAGACATCGTGACGAAATGATATAGCCCTCGTGTAAGTAGTACGAGCGCTCAAAAAAACATCATTCAATTCACGCCTTTCTTTTCCTCCAACGGAAGGTTGGCTTACGTTCTTGAACATTGGTCTGCGACTGCGTAGAGCTTACTTTATTGGAAGACGGGTAGTCGTCGGGTACTTGACCCTAAACTACTCTATATAATTAAATATTAATCTCGATAAAGACAAAATTACTGACCGGGACATCTGAATGACTGACCGGGACACCGGGACTCAATGCTTCAAACCGGGACGTATGGCAGCCCTAGTATACTTGCCTATTCTGTGGTTAGAAGCTCTCGGAATTTAAGAGCATTTTGGATATTGCCCAAAATGGGAGTAATTCTACGTTGAAGCATGTCCTATGCATGCTCAAACGGATTAAGTTCTGGGGATTGTGCGGGCCATGGCAATACTTTAATTCCCTCGTTTTCCAACCCGTTCGTCACAATCGCAACGGTATGGGGAGGAGCATTAGGCGAAAGTTTGCACCAACATCACCAGCAAATAAAGGCACAATGGGTTGAAGAATATTATGCACATACTGCTGACCTGTCAGGAAACCATTTGGAAAAATGAGGTCGGTTCTGCGGCCTGTAATTATTCCGCCCCATACCATTATTGTACCGCCTCTGTATTTGTGAACTTCCTGAACATTTCTTGAACGTTCCACGTTCCCGGATCGTCTCCACACTCGTGTCCGACGAGAATCTGGATGAAATCCAAATCTGGATTTACCAGTGAACAAAACTGAAGGCCAATCATCTGCATCCCAATTTTGATATTCTTCGCACCAGTCTACTCTGCCAGCGCGATTGCCTCTAGAGAGAGATGGACAGCAAATTAGTCCTCGAATATGAAGATTGGCTTCGTGGAGACGATTTCTAACATAATTTCGCCCAACGGATATGTTATGCGCTCGCTGCAATTTCATAACCATTTGAGGTGCTGTGATTGTAAGATGTCTTCTTACACTTAGCAGTAAAAATCTACCCTGACTTGCTGTTGTACAGCGTCTACGCCCTAGGTGTTGTTCAGCCGGAAAGGTGAGACACCTGTACACTAGTAAATAATCCTAAATATGGGTTAGCTTATATCTATGTAAAACATAACATCGTTCGGAATCGGAGAATTGAATTGTCCGATAATTTCTGAAATCGCTTTAGATACTGACCTGTTTGAAAATGAAGTATTTTCAAGAATCAGTTGAGTTGGCGGCTGATTTTCTTCTATAAGATAAGGATCTCCAGTAAAACTGTAAGTTTCCATTTGGGGGCCCTTATCATATCCTCATTGAAACTGGAGTGTTATTACATATTGCGTTTGAATAGCTCAGAAATTCGATATTTTCCTTCACAAAACAATAAATACCATTACCACTTCACAAGGCCTCTTCTCCTGCGTGTCGTGTTGAGGTGAAACCATCGCATCGGATGTTCGAGAGCGGAATACAGATCGATATGTTTACCCGTGAAACCGAATAAATAAAAAATGTAAGAATAGGAGTGGTGCATCAATATTGGAAGCTTCAATTCATTTCGAAATTTTGATAGGGATTTGATTTCAAGAGAATTGTAGCAATTTTGTTCGACAGAATATACTACAAGCTTTGGCTGAATTTAAAAAAGGTTTCGATGACTCTTTCGAATTATGTGGAAATAATACATACATACATATGTACATTCATTACTAACCGAAATATGTCTTCTTAGAATATCAAAATTTCTGTATCATCTTTCGTTCGAATTAAAGTCACATGGGTCGAGAAAGCTAACACTAGTGTGACGATTGTCAACGTCATAAACATTCCTTATCTAGGAAGGAACCTTTGGCAATCACCACCACAGCTTCGCCTGCTTTTCAGAAAGTTTTTTTAGATCTCGTAGTCCATTACCTACGGATATCGGAAATAAAAAGTATATTCTCACTATTCAATGCGACAAAATTCGTAGAGTGTTACCCACTACCAAACAAAGAGGCAGAAACAGTTTCGAAATCTTTTATTCAAAACTTTGTTTTAAGGTATGGTATACCTTCTGAAGTTGTTACAGACCAAGGCACAGAATATTTATCAAGAATATTTAGTGAATCGTGCTCAAAATAAAGCAATTCAATTCAACAGCTTATCACCACGAAACATTAGGTGCGCTTGAAAATTCGCATAAACACTTAGGAGCATTCCTTCGTATGTAGACAGCTAAGGAAAGTAACAACTGGAGTAATTGGGTTCCATATTGGTGCTTTTCATACAACAATACCGTGAACTCTTCAACTCGCTATACTCCTCACGAACTTGTTTTCGGAAAACCTAGTAGATTTCCACAAAATTTAAAAAGCCAAGTAGATCCAATCTACAATTTTGACTATCCTCTAGAACTAAAATAAAGGTTGCAAACGGCATGGAAAGATGCTAGAGAAAACTTGGTGAAGACAAAATTTAAAAGAAAGGAGAGTTTCGACAGAAATTGTAATGAAATAAACTATGAAGTAGGAGATATGGTGCTCTTGAATAATAAGAACAGTGACAATAAACTTGACCCCTTATTTAACGGTCCCTACGAAATAGTGGAAGTGCGAAACCCAAACATTATTGTGGAAACGGACAAGAACAAACTCAAAGAAGTTCACAAGAACAGAGTAAAACCGTATTTTTCATAACGAGTAACGATTACTAACCAGTGATTAGAATTAAAAGACTGATGAAAATTTTAGATTAGGTATTAAAACTTTGTATATGTAAGTTCCATTAAAATTATGTATAACGTATATATAGAAATAAAGCTATAGATAAGTCAAAAACAAAAAAATTTTATACTTGTATAGAAAAATTTTTTCTCTCAAAGGGGTAAGGTGTAGTATGTATCAGTATGAACACTCTGTATATTAGCGATCTTGAGATGCAATATCTGTTACCTTGCTTTGTCGTCAAAGCTTGCCGCAAAGGTAAACTGATGTGTTTACTACAATGTTATTGATGTTAATCATTGTTTAATAATATATCGATCATGTTATCAATTCTCGAGGTTATTATGATACAATTGACTGGAAGTAAATATGTGAACATGTATATACTGAATATAAATACATATTAACATTTTGGCTAGAGCAGAGTCTCTAGATGTTACGAAAAAACCTTTGACGAATTATTAGTGTATCATTCACCATCCCTCGACTGCATAACGATTGAGCGAACCTACCCTAGCTGGGATATGGCACAGGAGACTGGAAGTCGGATAGAACATGCCAGAAGTGTGTTTGTGAAGATGAAGAAGCTTCCTGACAAGTCGCAAACTTAGTATACACCTACGCCTGAAGTTGGTTCGTTGCTACGTGTTTCCTATACTGTTGTATGGCATAGAGGGATGGATATTAACCCAACGTCTTGAAAACTACATCGATGCATTTGAAATGTGGGTGTATAATCGAAAGCTGAGGATCTCTCGGATGGATCGAGTCTCGAATATTCAGCTCCTCAATAGGATGACTACTGATGCCACCCTGCTGCTCTCCATAAAATCAAGAAAGCTGCCAGCTTGGTGGCAGCAAGCAGAAATGACTATCTATTCGACATCGAGGATTTGTAGGTGTCATAACATTCGCAACATTGCTGCTGAAATACATTTTCATCCTATGATGAAGGTATTTCATTCGTTTCATTCTCCACAATAATCAGATGATAAATGTCTAGGTATTAAAAAAAATTGATGACAATTATAGAGACATACAAAATTTTTTCGAAATCATTAAGGATGACCGTCTTGAAAACCACATCAATGCATATGACATGGTAGTGTATAATCGAAAGCTAAGGATCTCTCGGATGGATCGAGTCCCGAATGTTCAGTTCCTCAATAGGATGATCACTGATGCCACCCTGCTGCTCTCCATAAAAACGAGGAAGCTGGCAGCTTGGTGGAAGCAAGCAGAAATGACTTTCTTTTCGACATCGAGGATTTGTGGGTTTCATGAAATGAGCTCAACATTGCTGCTGAAATATAAATTCGTTGCTGTGACTAAGTTTCACGTTGGATTATTATTATTGAACCTAACCTAACCTAACCTTGACTCAACCCTTACCCTTACCCTTACCCTTACCCTTACCCTTACCCTTACCCTTACCCTTACCCTTACCCTTACCCTTACCCTTACCCTTACCCTTACCCTTACCCTTACCCTTACCCTTACCCTTACCCTTACCCTTACCCTTACCCTTACCCTTACCCTTACCCTTACCCTTACCCTTACCCTTACCCTTACCCTTACCCTTACCCTTACCCTTACCCTTACCCTTACCCTTACCCTTACCCTTACCCTTACCCTTACCCTTACCCTTACCCTTACCCTTACCCTTACCCTTACCCTTACCCTTACCCTTACCCTTACCCTTACCCTTACCCTTACCCTTACCCTTACCCTTACCCTTACCCTTACCTTTACCCTTACCCTTACCCTTACCCTTACCCTTACCCTTACCCTTACCCTTACCCTTACCCTTACCCTTACCCTTACCCTCACCCTCACCCTCACCCTCACCCTCACCCTCACCCTCACCCTCACCCTCACCCTCACCCTCACCCTCACCCTCACCCTCACCCTCACCCTCACCCTCACCCTCACCCTCACCCTCACCCTCACCCTTACCCTTACCCTTACCCTTACCCTTACCCTTACCCTTACCCTTACCCTTACCCTTACCCTTACCCTTACCCTGACCCTGACCCTTACCCTTACCCTTACCCTTACCCTTACCCTTACCCTTACCCTTACCCTTACCCTTACCCTTACCCTTACCCTTACCCTTACCCTTACCCTTACCCTTACCCTTACCCTTACCCCTACCCTTACCCTTACCCTTACCCTTACCCTTACCCTTTTCGAGTTATTCTGCATTATTGTAAATAATGAATTCAAATTTCAATCATCACTCGAAATCCAGAAATTAAAGGCCGATTTTGTTTTCGGGTTTGCATTAATCATCTCAAATGATCTTCTCGACATGATGATGATCTGTTTCTCAGTGCATGAAGAAATTTGGAGAAGATTCAATAGTTCACATATGGGATTAAATTGATCCAATTACTGTTGGAATGTTTGATTTCGTGGCATCTATCGTTCCGTGAATGATCCTTTATCAGGTATCTACCTACCTCGTTATCATTTGAAACTTGTTCAAATATCAAATATACCTAATGAGTATTTACCATATAAATTAAATTCACGACTCCAATGTTCTTTCACTGTACATTGTATTAGGAATTCTTTATTCCTCCTTCTCCAGTCTGAAAAGCAAATTTCGAACAAATAATAAATACCTAATGATGCAATCTGCTGCAAAGTAACAAATACTAAATAATAATATCCGTCCTGAAGTAACGATACCGGTCTTGTTTACTATTTGCCTAATATAATCATGCATTGTTTATCTGAATGTTGTTCTGGCCAGCCAAAACTTCACCATTTAGTGGTTTATATTATAAAATAGTGATAAGGAACTCTCAACGGGATGAAGATTCGTATGTGCTTCAAAACTTTGGATTGTTGATTCATTACATAAAACCTTCTCTCATTATTAAAATGGACCATGAAACTCGATGAAACTCGATAGATCGAATTACCTGAACTCCTCCACCATTTTAATTAGTATTTGAGTATGAAATGCGTTACCTACAAAACAGAGAGTCCTTCCATGAGGCGAGCATCGACGCTGACTAAAGAAAAGTCAGAAAGTATGAACTACGAGTTTCGTATATTTACGAATACGGGGCCCTAGAACTAGACCAAAATGGTTTGATCAGAAGGTTGAGTCAATCGATCGACGTGCGCTTCAATCAATATTTAATTTATGATCAAAACTCGTTCGTATTGAAGTTTTCTCTATAGAAGGTATTAGTAATTTTTTTATGTCAACCCTAAAAACTACCCCTTAAAAATTAGTTTCAAATACTGATATTTTTTTGGGCTTGAATTAAGTGACCCATCACTGAAAAACAGGACAGGAAGAGGAATCGGTTATCAAAGACATTTTATGATAAGAATGCTCCACCTAAGAATATTTGATCAACGTTCTGCACGATACGGAACCTATCTCAAAATAAGGCAATAAAATTTTGATTCGGTATTGAAGTGAGTCGAAATACACTAATGCGGACCACACACGCTGAAAATGCTGCGATGCAAGCATCGACTCTAAAGTGCGCCATACACGCTGAAACATGCTGCGATGCCATGCATCGACTCCAGGATTCATGAAACTTGTATCGGTTGCATAAGCGCATACTCACATCGAAACCTGTTGCGATGGCTGAACTGGCTCGATGTTCATGAAACACAAGAACAGTCGGGTGAATTTATTATTAAAACTAATAAAAATCCAAATCCATAGTAATCATAACAAATAGCATTAGTTGGCATAATAATCCTAGTAACCTTAACCATATCGTCTCTCGTCTTCGTGAACTTCGAAACTTGCATCAGCATCACCGATTCTGCATCGTGGCTCGCCGATCAGAATGTGATTCCAGACCATCGTTGCAAGCCGCAACTAATACCAAATACGTGATTCAGTACTACACTGCATCTTGCATCATAAAACATTAGAGTCGATGCTTGCTTCGCAGCATGTTTCAGCGTGGCCCACACGTGCTGAAACATGCTGCATAATGTTTCATGATACAAGTTGCAGTGTGTGTAGTACTGAATCAGGTATTTGGTATTAGTTGCGACTTGCAGCGATGCAGAGTCTGGAATCCCATTCTGTTCGGCGAGCGACAAAGCAGAATCGGTGATGCTGATGCAAGTTTCAGCGTGTATAGAATTGCGTCGATGCGAAGACCAAAGACGAAATTTATTCGATATATATACTAACTGACAAAGAAACTGCAACACCCAGAAGGAGCTGTTTAAATTTCGAATTTTCTTCGGTAAAACATAGATAGTATAGCCAGGAGTATATGATTAAAATTTGGAGAAAAAAATCGTGAAGGTTTTTTCATGTCAACATTTTTTGTTACTTGAATATTGTAGTCGTTTTTTGAAAAATTTTTAAATTTTACAACAAACCACCTGTTCGAGGAGATCCAAAGTCGATGTACAGTGGTTGTTAAAATGCCTAGAGCACGTGTACGCGGAATTTATCGCCAGATAAGTGAATTTGAAAGAGGTCGAATTATTGGTCTACGGGAGGCGGGGTTGTCATTTCGAGAAATCGCTTACCGTACGAACAGAAATCCAACAACTGTTATGAGATGTTGTCAAGCGTGGTTTGATAATGCCCAAAATCGAAGAGAAGTAGGCACCGGACGTCGAAGGGGCACAAATGAAGTTATGGCTATTAGATACCGATTTGCGACAACTTGATCTATGGCTGATGAGTGGTTAGGAAAACAAGGCCATCCTGTAACTGTCCGAACGGTTTACCGCTAGATGAGGTCTTTTGGACTGCAGCATTATCGACCCCATCTTGTGTTACCTCTGACGGTTGAGCATCGCCGGCAACGATTACATTGGAATGTGGAAGAGTTAGTTTGAACTTTTTTGAAGCGACCCATGTGAATCTTTTGCCTTGGCCGCCCAGATCCCCCGATCTTTCGCCCATAAAGCATGTTTGGGACATCATGGGTAGGTTTGGAAGTTTGGCCTAGCCCCCACGCACATTGGCGGCACTGAGACATGAACTATAGGTAGCTTGGGATAGTATCCCTCAAGAAGAAATATACCATCTTATTGCATCAATGCCAAGACTTGTTGGGATTGTATAGATAATCGCGGTGGACAAACACATTATTAACAAATTCATTAAAAAAAATTGTAGACCCTTCGTTTTTTTTCTTCAAATTTCAATAATTCAATCCTTGCTATACTATCTATGTTTTACCAAAAAAAAAATTTTAATTTAAACAGCTCCTTCTGGGTGTTGCAATTTCTTTGTCATTTAGTATATAATATCCCAAAAATTTTTCGTTCATACGGAGGTAGTTCATATAGTTCGCTGGCTCATGTACTTTCAGCTATTTCAATAACTTTGCATTTTAATAACGTTTTCTTTCGATGAACCATCTTTCGGACCATTTTCTTCTTGATTTCCTTCTTCTTTTAGCTAATATAAATAGGGCAGCAACTACTGCTAATAAAACTGGTGTTGGCAAAACGAGCCTCATTTTATTCGTAATAACAGTCTAGTTTTGATGAAAACTTCGACCGACTGTTCTTGTGTTTCATGAACATCGAGTCGATTGAGGCATCGCAACAGGTTTCGATGTGAGTGGGCGCTTATGCAACTGATGCAAGTTTCATGAATCCTGGAGTCGATGCATGGCATCGCATCATGTTCCAGCGTGTGTGGACCACTTTATATACGTTATGTGATACCTGCAACTACATAATAAACTTTTTATCACATTGAGGTACCTAGCTTCTGGCATTAATTTGGAATACCTGAAATTGGTGGCTGGCTTTGCTCCCTAGGCTTTGAAATTCCTTATAATGGAAACCCACACAGCAATTATTGAGGTATGTCTCCATTTTTGAGCGCTCGTACTACTTACCCGAGGGCTATATCATTTCGTCACGATGTCTGTATTTTTCGAATTTTGAGCCAAATTTTCCGACCATCCGTCCGGCCGGCCGTAAGCACGATAACTCTCGAACGGAACAACCTGGAGTCTTGAAATTTTCAGTATAGGTTCAGATCCCTGCTGCCTCGGTTGAGTTCGTTAATGAGCAGAATTCCACGAGGGGCTCCGTAAATATGGCCGTTCAAAGTTTTGTTCCCCTGATTACTTGAAAACTAAGGATTTGATCGAGATGAAATTTTGCACTCAAATGGAGAATGAGGTGTTCAAGCCACATGTGAAATTTTGTCCAGATCGCATGACCAGAACTATAGAAACCATAGAAAATTGTAACTTTTGAACGGAAACGCCTAGGGACGTGAAATTTTCAGGATAGGTGTGGATATCGAATGTCCTGATCACGTTCATCTATGAGCAAAATTATACTAGGGGTTCCGTAAATATGGTCGTTGAAATTTTGTTTTCCTGATAATTTTGAAATTACGGATTCGATCGAGATGAAATTTTGTATTTTAATCGAGAATGATATATCAAAGCAATATTTTGTCCAGATCGCATGACCAGAACCATAGAAACCATAGAAAATTGTAACTTCTGAACGGAAAGGCCTAGGAACTTGAAATTTCCAGGGTAGATTGGGATCGCGAATGTCGCAGTCACATTCATCAATGAACAAAATTAGACTAGGGGTTCCGTAAGTATGGCCGTTCAAAATATTTTTTTCCTGATAGTTTCGAAACTACTGATTGGATTGGAATGAAATTTTGCACCTAGCTGAGGAATAATGTATTCAAACTACGTGCGAAATTTCGTCCAGATCGCATCACCAAGACCATAGATACCGTAGAAAATTCTAGCGAATTATCGATAAAAAATTGGTCAGCTGAAGCACTGACATGAGGTCTGGAGTTTCGCCCAAGTTTCAGAATTTTTTTGACAGCTGTCGAAAATTCCTTCAATTGATTTCTGAAACTGGAAAATGTGAATTTACCTACAAGGTGGATGTACGAGCGCACAAAAGCTTTTGACTTCACGGCAGTGATTTTCGTAATTTTTACATAAGATGCCATTACTCGAATGGTTGCTGTCGATCGCGTGACAAGGAAAGATTGATCGAAGGCCTTTCACAGGTCCGAGTGCTCTCCTCAATAACTCAAGTCAATCAAATCAAACCCTCTATCGTTGACTGTCTGTGCTCAGCTCAAGTATCAGGGAATTCTTGACGGTCAGTTATGCGTGACCGAAACGATTGACGGAACCTTTTGATCCAAATGATTATCCGCTAGGCTCTAGGTCTTATATAAGAAGTGCACCTGCCTACGGCTTAGTCGACAGGGGAACTAGAATAGTACACTACTTTCTAGACATACGATCTGGTAACTAAGATGTAGACCTCCTCAACTTTAACTGGAGCCTTCTACAGCTATTGTTATCACCAAGATGACATTCAGATGCATCGATAAAACCGAAGCTTTCCTACATCTGGGAAAGCTGTGATAAAAGAGCTCTCAATCTTGGTGTGGGAGGCATATTCCAGGCGATAAGCTAGAAGTCCCTTCGAAACGTAAGTGATTACCTCACCTTGTACGTCAGTGAAACAGAAATGTCTCACTGTAGATGTGAGCCTCACATTGGGTCTCTGTTTAACAAAAGTGGAACAGTAAATGTGACTAGCTCGAAGGTATGACTGACTTTAATATACCTCAGGGAACCTGAATAATAAAGTCAACCTTCAAGATCCACAATAATTGGATCTAACAAACTATGCTGCAAGATGGTAATTGAGTATTTCAAAAAAAACTCGGGTACAATTCCGAAATAATCAGCTTAGGTAATCATTCTGTGCAATAGTTGCGGTACTCATTGGTGGTTTGATAACAACTCAGCCAGCACCCGACGTTCAGGTTTCTGAGAATATAGACTATAGAACCCCTTGTTTAATTTTGCTTATAGATAAATATTACCACGACATTCGACATCCACACATGTCCTGAAAATTTTAAGTCCCTAGGCCTTTCCGCTCGAAAGTTATAATTTTCTATGGTTCTGGTTATGAGATCTAGACAAAACTCATGTAGCTTGAACACGTAATTCTTCATCTGAGTGCAAAATTTCACCTCGATCGAATCGGTAGTTTCGAAGTAATCAGGAGAACAAAATTTCGAACGGCCATATTTACGGAACCCCTGGTCGAATTTCGCCCAATAATGAACTTAACCGCGGCATTTGAGATTCGAACCAACCCTGAAAATTTCAAGTTTCTAGGACGTTCCGTTCCAGAGTTATCGTGTATACGGACGGCCGGAGGGGCGGACAGACTCGAATTTTCCGGCGGATCCGTCATCAGTGAGTCGAATTCTCGATTAAGACCGTTTTCGGCTCAAAATAGAGACATCGTGACGAAATGATATAGCCCTCGTGTGAGTAGAACGAGCGCTCAATAATCAAAAAAATTCACATTATTTTATGAAAGAACTGATATGAGGGATTTTATATTTTGAGCGTTCGGATGATCAAACTCTGCTGTTTATCGTTCGATAACCCCTTATATTTATATAGCGAGGACTTGAAAAAAATGTTGTTGTTCCTATTTACCCGTTCAAATCACGCCTGAGGATGTTCAACCCTTTAGTGCCCGAATACTGAAAAAACTTGAATTCACAGATTTTTTTTTGGTTTCTTGTTTTTTGAAGGGTTTGAAATACAATTCAATTTTTTTCAGAATTTTATTTTCAATTTGAAAAAAAAAAACCAAAATATGGACTTTTAAGTACCTACCGTCAGGAATAATGTCATTTATAGTGTCAATGTAACTGAAAATATGTCAGTCTGTAACTGAAATATTTCATTCCTCATTTTCATTGAAGTTTTTCACAAAATTCAGAATAACTACTTATATTACTAGGTATCAACCAAAAAAATTAAAAAATATCTATAGAATCATTAGTCAAATCAGTATCCGCATTTTCAGAGTCACTCTCTTCTTCATCTGTTAAAATATTATTATCTAACGGTAAATCTTCGTTGAGGATCTAATTTGCAATGTCCTCTATTTCTTTCGAATAGAGTGGTCTCTTATATACCACTGTTGAATTTTTCTGCTCGCCATATTTCCTGACGGTACTTCTGCGTCCTGATGAAAAATGGGAAATTTCCCAAGAAAAGATGTTCGAATGTTCATTATTGAAACATAAACCTACTGAGTATAACCACCAGCAACAATATATGTTGAATGAAAATAGCAAAATATAGAAAACTAAATTTTACGACGCGTCGAAATTACTGGTACTCAGGAGTACCGTCGGGCACTAAAGGGTTAAATCAACTTTTTCAAAACCTGCATTTTTTTGAAGTCACCAACATCATTAATGAAATCTGTGATTCTTTGGACTATCTTAGGTTTGGAATTACGTTCATATCTTTTTGAGATCATTGAAAACCTACACAATTAGATACTACTGGTGTAGGAAACGTGAGGATGAAAATATTCGGAAAATCATCCTGTACCTCCATTAAATATTTTCATATATAAAAATTACGTGTCACGTTGTTTGTCCGGGATGAACTCCTAAAATACTGAACCGATTTCAAACAAATTTTGCGCACTGTTTGCAGTTTGATCTTACTTAAAAGAAAGGATAGTTTTCATCTCAATTCATAGTTGCGATATTTTTTTATTGCAAATTATTTGTCTATCATATAATATATGATAGACAAATAATTTGCAATAAAAAAATATTGCAACTATAAATTGAGATAAAAACTTCAAAACCTTCAAAGTCTAAATAATTTCTCTCGGTCAGACGATGTCTGTGGTTCTTTCGACTTGTTTCCGTTTTTCAAAATATGGTCAATTTTTAACTCTAGCTCTCCGGCCCCGCTGTCGTGCCCGAAAAATCGCGCGTGTACTTCCTACTTTTATATACTAATTTCTTGCTTTTACATAATTCAATAAAAATCACAGGACCCTAGATGAAATTTTTCTAAGCAGTAAAAGTAGGCTACAAAAAGATTCTTATTACAGCAATATGGCATATGTGATGGAAAAGGTTTCTTAAGCTTGTAGGTGACATACAAAGTAGAAAAAATCTTTATATGGGGACATTTTTGAAAGAATTGTGGACTATTTGGTGCCATCAGTACAGAGGGATATTCACTATGAATTGCCCACCCCTTATCATCGTTAGTATTGCCCATAGAAAAAATGTAAATGAAAGCTTGAGGTTATGACTGAAATTTGATGAAATGCATCCAAAATTACAGCAGCGAGCAGATTTCAGGATATACAATATTTTTTTGATGGGATATATTATTGAATTTGCGGAATGACCTTTTTGTGCTAATTAAAAAAAATGAATGTTAAAGAATGAATACTCGTGTGTTCAAAGACACTACCCACAATACATATATGCGAACAAATTTTCCGAATAATTGTTCCTGCAGCCACATTGAGACATTGAATAATAACCTCAGAAAACATCAAAATCGTCAATCGCAACAGCAGACAATGGTTTCGGCTTTTTTGAGCTATCCTCAGCGCAGCATTGGTATCATGAATTCAACTCAAAAGTAGGCTCTTTTTGAAACATACAGTCGCGTGGATTCGAGAAAGAAGGCTCACCATGGAATTGTATGTACAAAAATAGCCTAACTCCGCATCGCAGTCATCATGCTGCAATGAGGATGGCTCCAAAAAGGCGCTACCATGGTGTGCAGTATCGATAGATGATTTTGCTGTTACCTGGGGTTACTTAGATTTACTTTCTGATAATCTTAGCTAAAAGAACAGTTATTCTCTGGAATAATTGTTTCCACCAGTTAAACTAGTTATTACTGTAAATGATAGTTAACATTTTCGAAGAAAGCTATAGGGATAACATATTTGGTATATTTTCCAGATCGGAAAAAGTGGATCGTTCCAGAAATTCCATAATATACAGGAAAGATGAAAAAATATGAAAACAATTTTCAGTATTTATCCCTTGAAATCTGCATACTAATATTTTCAGCTTGCATTTCGTAAGAATGCCGTCTGTATCGTACCACGTTCGGTTTATCGCATTGTTTTTTGTTTCTATGAAACAGAAACAATGAGAAGTTCGTCTCAATCGTAGATGATAGGGATTATTGTGGCCTGTGTGGAAGCGCAATTGAAAACTGTTGTTAATTAATTCAACTTTCCAACAAGTGAATTTAATCTTTCCAAAAACTGCTGTTTTGCAGTTCACTGTGTGGCTCTCCAGGCGATGTGTGTGTTTGCTAACATAAGGCCATCGCCAATAATTACTGGTACTGGTGCATCTTTTTTTTTATCCTAAGATGAATTTTTTGAAGAAACCATTCTTCACTCACTGGCCATTAGACAAGCTATGGAATATTAACCAAATTCTTTCACTAGTAACCAAGCAAACAATACAAAGTTTTAATTTTTTTCGAAAGGATAACATGTTTCTATCCAATATTGAAGATGATAACACTGTTGATTGTTACATAGTTGGAAATAAGTAACAACCACAAATTATGTTTATGTTTTTGATCAAACAACTCATTGGAAATACTTCAATCATGAGTCATTCAGTTATCCGAAACATTTGTTACATTTTTTGACCAACGACAATAGTCCGGAAAATACTGTTTTTTTGGACGAGTAAAGAAAATTCAAGGACGAGCCGTAAGAGAGTCTGCAAGTCCAGAAAAAAGGTTTTTGGACTATTTTTCAGGCAACCGTGTAAAATAACAAATCAATGAGACACATTATTTCATCATATTTCATTAAAGAACAAAATTTCGAACTTTCAAATACCAAAATCCCCTGATATTATATGTGCGATTTGATTGGAACTCCAAAGCACCCCAAACCTCTTCACAATAGAGGTCGAGCTGTCTCAAGGTCACCAGTTCGTTTATGAAGTTTTCAGTAGATAAATTGATAGAATTGACAGTGTTTTTTTTTTCTTGAATAAATCTCTGTATGTATCGGTGTTCTTCATCATGGAAGTTGATTTTGGGTAGAAACCTGTCATTTATATCTTCGAGATAATGAAATATATATTATGAATCTCTTAGTTTTTTTTCCATATAAAATTATAACTTTCGAACGGAAAGGCCTAGGGACTTGAAATTTTCAGGATAGGTGTAGATCTCGAATGTCGCGGTCACGTTCATCAACGAGCAAAATTAGTCTAGGCCCTAGAGGTTCTGTAAATATGGCTGTTCGAAATATTTTTTTTCTGATAATTTCGAAACTACTGATTGGATTAGAATGAATAATGTATTCGAACTACGTACGAAATTTTGTCCAGATCGCATCACCGTAAAAAATTTCAGCGAATTATCGAAAAAAAAATTGGTCACCTAAAGCACTGCGTAAAGCCTGGAGTTTCGTCTCAGTTTGTAATTTTTTTTGACTGCTGTCAAAAATTTCTTAAATGGGTTCTTAAAACTGGAAAATGCGAATCTACCTACAAGGTGGATGAACGAGCGCTCAAAAGCTCCTGACTTCACGGCAGTGCTTTCTATAATTTTTCTTTATATTTCGAATGTTGGTTCAAAGTTCAACCTTTTCATTCAATTTCAACAAGAAGGATTTCCCTTCGAAATAAAATTGAACTGTGTGATTTCAATTTGAAGCAAATTTACCAGCGATAAGCACCATTTTCCCAACTTGTTGATTTCCCACAACTTTTATCGAAAAAATTTAAAACTAGTTGTTGGAAATAACCAGAAGTTCAAATGACGTACCCGCAGTGTGCAGTGCATCCCTGTAATATGGAGGCAAGTGCAATGCCCCGGCTGTGTGGGGAGATACTGGAGGGGTTTGGGGGATGTGGCTGGATCAATACTGGGGGAGCCGCCCCATCCTGCCATTAGTTGTAGAACACCCTCCAAACAGAGTAGACCCAGAGACCTCGTGCTACCGTTTCACCTAGTGGCAGAGTCAATTTCAGCAGGAAGAAACAAAGGGCGAACTTGACAGCTTTAACTTTTTGAGTTCATTTGGATGTGATAAGTGTGGAAGTTGGACATCTTCGGTAGGGATTTTTTAAGGATACTTATTTGGTGAGTATATTCGTTGAATTGTTCTTTGTTTACATCGCCGGAATTGGAGATCGAGGAAGTTGGTCAGTGCTATTTATGTTTTTTTGGGAGGTTTGACGAGATGGACGATAATAATTCAGGAATGATATTTTCTTGAAGATCTTAGATAAGCTCACTTTCCCATTTATTATAAAAATTTGTTAACATTTCAAGATTAATTAGACTGATATTTTTATTTCCTCAGATGTGTCAGTCACGAAAATGGCATTATTTTCAATGTTCCGTATATGAAGGATATAGGTTTTCTTGTAGAAAATCTTCATATTCGTCAGTAAGGATAGAGAGATATCGACTTGAAATTCACATAAAAATAAATAATATCAAGAGAAATACGAATATGTATTTATATTATTTCAGATTTCGTTGAACCGGAAATTCAATCACGCTTTTGAGATCAACTATTTTGTTTATTTATTTATTAGTAAAAGTGCTCTATAGCTGTGAATTGTGTGAAAGTTTTCTCCCATTCCCAAATGAACACTGTACTCAATGTCAAAAAGGAATACCCAAAATAATGGTGATATTAATAACATTCCCGATTGCTTATAATGGAGACGTTTTCACATTATGTAATATAGGTACATACAATGAAATGCAAACAAGAAATAAGTTGTCGATGTTCCGTTTATAAATTCAGACTTCATTAAAGCTTCCATGTGTGATCAGCAATAAACAAGAGTATTACAAACACCTGAAACCAAGGGTGAACCTTCCAAGTTAATTTAGTCGATATTTAGTGGTATTCTCGGTAGAGAGTTGATAAACTTACCTATAGTTTCTTGGCTTAGGCTATGTATATTCATCAACCATCTTTCAGCTCAATAAAAATAGTTGTGTTCAAAAGACCGTCTAAAAATCTTTAACATGAAACCAAATTTATGAAGATATTTTTCGTCTTCTCAAATCTGAAAGTTGTGAAATCAACATAAAAAAATTATAAAAACCACATTATCAAGGAAACTAAATTTCAAACGACCATATTAACCGAACCCCTTGTCTCATTTTGCTCACTGATGAAGGTGACCGCGACATTCGAAATCCACACCTATCTTGAAAATTTCAAGTCCCTAGGCCTTCCCCTTCGAAAGTTATGATTTTCTATGGTTTCTATGGTTCTGGTGATGTGATCTGGACAAAATTCTGCATGTAGCTTGAACACGTCATTCCCATTGGAGTGCAAAATGTCATGTCTATCGAATCTGTAGTTTTGAAGTAATCAGAATAACAAAATTTCTAATGGCCATATTCATGGAACCCCTGGAATTCTGCCCAAACACGAACTTAACCGCGGCATTCGAGAACTGAACCCACACTGAAAATTTCAAGTCTCTAGGTTGTTCTGTTGGAGAGTTATCGTGCTCACGGGCGGTCGGACGGACAGACTAGAATTTTCCGACGGATTCGTCATCAGTGAGTCGAACCTTGTCGATTGAGACCATTTTCGGCTCAAAAATCGAAAAATACAGACATTGTGACAAAATGACATCCGTCTGAGTAGTACGAGCGCTCAAAATCTCAAAAATAACATCAGAATCAGACTAGCGAGCGGCTTGCAAGATATCCATGATTGAAACTGTCAAATTCAAGGTGGGCCGATTTCATTGCTCCGAAGTGTAGAACCAAGAAATATGGAATGTGTGTTCAAATGATGTCCCCCAATCGAATATTAATTACTGCAGAAATCCATCACTGATTGGACTGTTTAAACATATCCTGAATATATCTGTAAGGTCTAGAGGAGTCATAAATCATTATATCTTCACCATATTTCGTCTGCGCGAGCCTAAACCTCCTGAGCGTGTACCTTTGAAGTTTCTGTTCAACTTTCAGGTTCAATCTGGGAAGTAGCTCATGCCACGCGTAGCTCCTCATCAATTATTAATTATTTTGAATTTTCAGAGTTCGGATGTAGCCCGAAGATAATTGAAATTGTAACCTATGACCTTACCCGCTAAACTTGGAAATCACTGACATTTTGGATTATAAAGTGCAAAACCAGGATGCCAGCAGCCTGGCGAGGTGAATTCCTAACGAATTCATACATTTCTAAGAATAAACAAATTGAATTTCGCATCTTTCTGGAATTCAAATCCGGTTTGGTATGTTCCAGGAAGTATCCTATACCTAGAACGTTTTCTCAGTTCTTCCGGGCTTCCTACATGTTGGCTATCAGATGATATAACACCGAACAATTACCTACAACTGTCGTAGTTATCTTGAAGGCCATTCTGAATTAAGGTTGAATCTCAATAACTTTTCACTGAATGGTAAGTGTCCACCTGAGACATAATAGCCTCGAGAGTAATCTCGAGGCTTCTTAGACTCCCGAGTGTATATGGGCTTGAGAGAGCACTCTCGAAGTGCGCGTATTTATATGGCGGCTCCAAAATAGTGTAGGACAATGGACCGATTAGGTAATTTTTGAATTTAGAAATATTTATGAGAAAAAGGAATTCTTAGGTAATGCTGAGAATTATCAGTCTAAAGTTCAATACCGAAAGAAGCCAGAAAATTTATTGAAATTAAAAAGTCGCCAGATACATAAGTATATGGAGCGTTGTGGTAGCGCGTTTGACCCGTGACGTGGCGTAGGGACATTGTAACAAAGCCCACTGCCAACACGCCCGGATTTCCTATAGGCGGATTTGTACGGCGGTTCCTCTAGCGTTAGCCACAACTGGTTCGCAGACCTATCCGATACTGAATTGTAGAGTCGGAGTAGGGTTGGGGTATCGTCGTCCAAAAAAGTGAACACGAGAATCGATTTCAAGGTCCCAATGAACTGGCGGATGGGTTTGATCCCCAACTACTCGCCGACGCATCTGAGAATGTATTGCCAAGATGAATCGGTCGAGGTAGAGTCGCACTCGGTTAGGGACCTCGCCGTCTATAAAATCCAACTCCAGCCCGACTACATTCTCCATTGAATGTGCAATTCAATATTATCAGCAACCTCAGATGTGAATAGATGTCTTAAGAAGACAACAAAAGTTTCTGGGAAGAATTCATTTCAATTAACCGATATAATATGTGTCTGGTAACTAGCAGAGCTGGGACTATAGGGAAAAAAATATGCGGAAAAGTGTATAAATAAGGTCTTTTTCCAAACGCGAATGAGGTAGGTACAGATAATATGCACCAATACTCAAATATTTATTTCACAATGGACTAAGTAGGTAGTCTGTGCTAGGGGAGCTGATTTTATTTTCTGAATGGTGGTGGTTGTCCAAAATGAGTTGAAAACCTTCGATCTGCACTGAATAGCTTTTTGCAGATTATTCTATTGAAAAAAAATGCAAGGTAACACCAATGTTGAAAAAACTATCCATTCAATTTTTATTCCTCATTCAATGTGAACAATGGAACATCTCCACTCTGAAAAAAAAAATTATGTCGGTACTGGATATTTAACTAGATGATAAATGAAGCTATTCTGGCGTGGTGACTACAACAAGCATTACCGTTAACTTTAATCAACACGAAACGTATATGTGAGGCGAAAATGGATGTCGTTATGGATAATTTATTGTTTACTTGTACGGGAATGATCGAAACAAAGCATAATCATAAACCGAATGAGCGATCCCCTAAATATACTCTTACATAATGTTTAGTCATTTGTATCGAGTAAAAGTATTCCTGTGAGAAATCTCGTTTTGAAGAGTGCGCTTTTCATCCACTTCCTTTAATGACATATGCTACCAAATACTATGACATCGAAGAAAAGAAAAGATGACGAATGAAAGAATTATTGGATCAATCATTTGTGGATCCAATACGATTATTATAAGAATCTCTTTATCATTGAAGAGCTCTTTCGCCCCGTTGACCACTAAGACTGATCGCTGAAGCCGTTGAAGTTGCATTCTGGGTCCCATTAAAGTCTCTCATACACCATTTAGATTAAGGACCCCTATGCCTTAGGGGTAAATGGAGTACACGAACGGTTAGCTCGCAGCTCTTTCACAAGAAATCTCCGGTCAACAGCCTACCTAGGCTGTTGCTGCAACATCTCGAACTTCTCGAATATTTCGATTCTGATTTCGTAAATCAATGTGTCTGAGAAACCGATGTTGATTTCCTTCTGGAACGACCAGATACTTTGATAAATTTGGTCCTGAAATAATCTCCTCCATGTGATCTTGAAATAATCTTCATAACAGATGATCACAATTTAGAAAACTTCCCGACCATTCTCATAGGCGTTCAATTGAAAAAAATCATGCCGAGCATTAATTCTAGGCTCTCCTAGGTCTCTGTGAGACCCCTCATAAGCTCAGAGCTTCAGAAGCTCAGAGCTTGTGCGAGTTAGGAGACCCGGTTGTGTTCTGTGTAGGCTTTGTTACTGTGTCCTTACGCCATTAAGAAAAGAACACAATTATACACACCCATAAAAATAACACAGATAGAACTAAGATGAAATGACATGAAATGAATAACTTTTTTTTTTCCGAGATGAGATATCAGTTGTGTTATCATATTTGCTCCTCTACACCCAGAGGTCGTCACTAGAGAGCTGGGAGTATTGCTGATAAGCCTAGTTTATGATTCAACGTCCATCTTGAGAATTCGGCATATCTCAAATAAAATTTCACCGGATTATGGATGGGGCAGAAAGCCTTCGTTCGAAGGAATAACCTTATAATAACAACAATCGGCACCGTCGGTATTTGCTGATTGGGCGTTTAATAAATCATAAGCAGTGACTTAGTTATGCCTTTGGTGATAATAATCAACAACTCATTGTCAGCGGATGTTTCGTCAACAATACCAAAACCAGCAAAAGTGGTGCCTATATTTAACGAAAGGTTGCTACGTGACCCTGATATGAGTAAACATTTTCATCCACTAAGAAAGGCACCAGCTGAATATCTCCGAAGGGTGATAGCTGTTAATTCGGCTACAGTAAGGCTATTTGAACGGTATCTCAATTATTGTGAATATTGAGCATAATTCATAGTGTCCCCACGAAACAGGATGAAATGAAGGGGGCTCTGATCATAATAATATGTTATGACCACTCTAAACCTTAGCTCGATCATGATCATGATTAGAGGCTAAGGGATTCGAATCATTGAAGCAGTTGAGTTTACCCTAGAAACCTTGTTTATGGGCGATCGTTCTACTACCACGAGGGCTATATCATTTCGTCACGATGTCTGTGTTTTTCGAATTTTTAGCCGAAAATGGTCTCAATCGACAAAGTTCGACACACTAATGACAAATCCGTCGAAAAATTCAAGTCTGTCCGTAAGCACGATAACCCTCGAACGAAACGACCTAGAGACTTGAAAATTTCAGTGTGGGTTCAGTTCCCGAATTCGTTATTGGGCAGAATTGCACCAGGGGTTCCGTAAATATGGCCGTTCGAAATTTTGTTCTCGTGATCACTTCGAAGATACTCATTCGATCGAGAAGAAATTTTGTACTCAAATGGAGAACAACGTGTTCAAGCTACATTCGATCATTCGCTAGAATTTTCTACGGTATCTATGGCCTTGGTGATGCGATCTGGACAAAATTTAACACGTAGTTTGAATACATTATTCTTCATATATATGCAAAATTCCATTCCAATCCAATCAGTAGTTTCAAAATTATCATGAATATTTAAAACAGTCATATTCATCATATTTGCTGATTGATGAATGTGACCACGACATTCTCTATGGTTTCTATGGTTTATATGGTTCCGGTAATGCGATCTAGACAAAATTTCGCTTGTAGCTTGAACACGTCATTCTCCATCTGAGTACAAAATTTCAACTCGATCGAATCGTTAGTTTCGAAGTAATCAGGAGAACAAAATTTGGAACGGCCATATTTACGGAACCCCTGGTCGAATTTTGCCCAATAACGAACCTAACCGCGGCGTACGAGATTCGAACCTATCCTGATAATTTCAAGTTTTTAGGTCGTTCTGTTTGAGAGTTATCGTGTATATGGACGGGCGGACGGGCAGACTCGAATGTCTCGACGGATTCGTCATCAGTGAGTCGAACCTTGTCGATTGAGACCATTTTCGGCTCAAAATTCGAAAAATACAGACATCGTGACGAAATGATATATTAGCACTCGTGTAAGTAGAACGAGCGCTCAAAACAATCAGCTGAAGCTCCGACGTGAAGTCTGGAGTTTCGCCTTAGTTTGACAGCTGTCAAGAAATTTTTCAATTTGTTGGTTAAACTGGAAAATGCGAACTACCTACAAGGTGGATGAACGAACGCTCAAAAGCTCCTGACTTCAAGGCAAGGTCATAATTGTTTTGAATTATATAGTGAAACAGTTTCCCATGGTTCGGTATTACCCATATTCTATTCGGTACATATATAAATGATTTCTCATGAAATTTCCGGTTCTGATGTGGATAGTACCAAATCTTCATATATAAAAATTACGTGTCACGTTGTTTGTCCGAAATGGTCTCCTAAAATAATGAACCGATTTCAATCAAATTTTTGGACACTGTGTGCAGTTTGATCCAACTTACCAAATAGGATAGTTTATATCTCAATTTATAGTTGCAATATTTTCAATTTTTTTTATTTGTTTATTATTCATGACAAAGACTGATAATTATCCACGCGGCAAGATGGGGCTCAAATCGACGACAGGAGATCGCGTCCCCACTACACCGATCTGTCTACCCTAACGATATCGTGCGAGGAGTGATGCCAAGTTTCTGGGTCTTTCCCCTAGAACTGAAGAAATTTGGAACTGGTTCAGGACTGGGGAATAATACAGAATTTTCATAGAATTCGTAACTGTCAAGAATGTAGAATAATGTCAGTGATGAAAAATTATTGACATATATATTGGTTGTCGAATATTTATGCGATTGATTTTATTTTGCGAACTGTGTGTAGTTTGATCCAACATGAGAGATGAAGGTAGCTTCGGCATACAGAACTGTGTCGGCAGAGGATGTCCAAGTGATTGCTGGCTTCCCACCAATATACCCAATGATAGCGCAAAGATGCTTCCTTTATTTTATACAACAGGCCGTATGGCAGGAAGGAAGACATGAGTAAATTGCAGGAAAGATGGAATGGTGGAGGGGAAAATGCCGCCTGGAGGCGCAGTCTGATCAGGAATTTGGAGCAGTGGATCCAATGTGAGCATGAAACGACCGGGTCCTATTTTACTCAATTTTCGACAGGGCATGGATCTTATGGTACCTTTACTAAGAGGATAGGACGGGATGATCTGTCATGCATGCCACGTTGTAGACGACCTCAGATCAGATGGACGGAGAAAAGGAACGCACTGGTTGGAAATATAGGCAAGTTACCACCAGTCGAGTATATAATAGAGAAAATGATACAGTTTGAAGGATACTGGAAGGCGTTTACGGCTTTGTGACAGGAGACATGAGGAGAAAAGAGACAGGACCGCTATTCATCGGGTATCATCGAAGTACGGACCGGGATGTCTTTTCCGGTGGTCCTCGCATTTCTCCAAGTTGTGTTTTTGAGCGCTCGTACCTACTACTTACACGAGGGCTATATCATTTCGTCACGATGTCTGTATTTTTCGAATTTTGAGCCGAAAATGGTCTCAATCGACTATGTTCGACTCACTGATGATGAAACCGTCGGAAAATTTGAGTTTGTCCGTCCGGTCGTCCGTCCGGCCGTCCGTCCGGCCGTCCGTCCGTCCATAAGCACGATAACTCTCGAACGGATCAACCTAGAGACTTGAAATTGTCAGTGTAGGTTCAGATCCCAAATGCCTCGGTTGAGTTCGTTAATGGGCCAAATTCCACCAGGGGTTCCGTAAATATGGCCATTCAAAGTTTTGTTCCCCTGATTAATTGAAAACTACAGATTTGATTGAAATGAAATTTTGCACTTAAATGGGGAATGAGGTGTTCAAGCTACATGTGGAATTTTGTCCAGATGGCATGACCAGAACCATAGAAACCATAGAAAATTGTAACTTTTGAACGGAACCGCCTAGGGACTTGAAATTTCCAGGATAGGTGTGGATCTCGAATGTCGTGATCACTTTCATCTATGAGCAAAATTATACTAGGGGTTCCGTAAATATAATCGTTTGAAATTTAGGTTTCTTGATCATTTCAAAACTACAGATTCGATCGTGACGAAATTTTGTATACTAATGGAGAATGATATATTCAAGCTACATTTCTCCAGATCACATGACCAGAACCATAGAAACCATAAAAAATCATAACTTTCGAACGGAAAGGCCTAGGGACTTGAAATTTTCAGGGTAATGTCGCGTTCACGTTTATCAATGAGCTTATACTAGGGGTTCCGTAAATACGGTCGTTTGAAATTTTGGTTTCTCGATAATTTCGAAACTACGGATTCGATCGAGATGAAATTTTGTATTTTAATCGAGAATGATATATTAAAACAATATTTTGTCCAGATCTCATGACCAGAACCATAGAAACCATAGAAAATTGTAACTTTTGAACGGAACTTGAAATTCTCAGGGTGGGTTTGGATCGCGAATATCGCAGTCACGTTCATCAATGAGCAAAATTAGACTAGGGGTTCCGTAAATATGGCCGTTCAAAATATTTTTTTGCTGATAGTTCCGAAAATACTGAACGGATTGGGATGAAATTCTGCACCTAGCTGAGTAATAATGTATTCAAACTACGTGCGAAATTTTGTCCAGATCGCACTACCAAGACCATAGATACCGTAGAAAATTCTAGCGAATTATCGAACAAAAATTGATCAGCTGATGCACTGACATGAAGTCTGGAGTTTCGCCTAAGTTTCAGAAT
Source organism: Aphidecta obliterata (assembly GCA_963966015.1). Taxonomy (NCBI): domain Eukaryota; kingdom Metazoa; phylum Arthropoda; class Insecta; order Coleoptera; family Coccinellidae; genus Aphidecta; species Aphidecta obliterata. The sequence goes on along the minus strand of OZ014431.1, from coordinate 22,447,059 downwards.
TTTTTTGACAGCTGTCGAAAATTCCTTCAATTGATTTCTGCAACTGGAAAATGCGAATCTACCTTCAAGGTGCATGTACGAGCGCTCAACAGCTCCTGCCTTCACGGCAGTGCTTTTCGTAATTTTTTTTTCAGTGGGCCGGCAACAACATTAAGCCAAACCGACATATTATCCCACGACACGGGTCGTGGTTAAATCTGACAACAGACATCTTTTCACAACCCAAAAAAAAAGGGTTAGGTTAGGCTTAATTTAGGAGTAGGTTGGGGTTAATAATAATTATAATTCCACTTTATTGAACATTTGACTATAATTTAATTCAACGTATACTTTAGCCACAGCAAGGCGTTGCCGGGTCTGCTAGTATAAAAGTTGCATAAGTTGAAGATTCAGTTGAATAAAATTGCCGTATATATTTTGGATATAGATTCAGATTTGAGGGGATTTTATTGCATTGCGTCCTCATGGCATTCAGAGCTGTACTCGCCATTATGAAGTCTATAGCTCCCCCTCCAGTCCCAGGGTTTTGATGAACTCCAGTATTTGGGATGGCTTCAGGGAGCATACTTTCTCCCTTGTCCAAAGCATTTTTTGCGTTGGCTAGCGATAGCGAGGCATTCCGTCACCGGTTGATCCGTAGTTTCCTCTTCCCCCCCACAGAATCTGCACCCAATATTTTCTGCTAGACCCATTCTCATTAGGTGATTCGTGAAGCGGCAGTGCTCTGTGAGGAATCCCCCGTTAGGAGGTGTAGCATATTCTTGCTAAGGTCCAGATGCTTCTGAGATCTCGCAGTGTGAATGTTTTGAAGAAACTAATTGAAATGATCCAATCCAGGGAGATTCCTCTTTTCTTGTTTTTTCTTCCCCAGAAACTCTTTTTGTACATTTACCTATGCCACTGAAAGGTTCTAGGCCAATGAAGGGAGTTTGTGCTCCTTTTCTGGCAAGTGTGTTGGTCTCTTCGTTTCCTTTGATTCCCGAGTGGCCAGGAACCCAGAGTAAACAGACCTTGTTATTTTTGCCTATTTCGTTGAGTTTTCTTCGGCACTCCAAAACCATCTCGAATGGTTAATAGGCAATAGATTCCCGGAATCTAAAACAGCGGGTTAAGTTACGTGGAGCAGGTCGTGCTTTACAAGTCTCACACTGTTCTATCCATCGGAGATAGTTCGTCCATCCGGATTCCCCTTGACTTGACAAAAAAAGCATAGGGTGTTAAATGAACTTACTTAGCTGTAAGATTATTTAGTGGAATAATCTATATATATAAAAGAAAGTCGTGTTAGTTACACCACTTATAACTCAAGAACGGCTGGACAGATGTTCATGGTTATTGATTTGTTGTATTCGTCTCCGTTCAGAATAGGAGAATATGTATTGAAAACATTGGAAAATTGCCGAAAAAATACAATAAAAGAAAGAAAATTTTCCAATACAAAATGTTCATAGATTTCGTAACTGTCAAGAATAATGTCATAATGCAAAATGAGTGACATATATATTGGTTGTCAAATATTTGTGCGATTGATTTCACTGAATGATTCCAGATTATTCCGTAAATCCATTCAGAGTCAGTATATTATATAAATATTTACTTCGTGAAAGTGATTAATGTTGACTGTGATTTGTTTTGATGGGTGACTATTATTATTAAAATAATGCCGTGACCAAGAAGATCTAATATGCGGCGCCAGTATGGAGGGAAGTGCAATGTAATGTCTCTCGGATGAATTCAGCATAGAGACTGGGACTCTTGAGGGTAGCTTCGGTATACAGAACTGCGTCGGCGGAGGCTGTCAAAGTGATTCCTGGCTTCTTACCAGTTGACCTAATGGTGGCGGAAAGATGCTTCCTTTATATCGTAGGAGGAGCACTACCGGGCAATCGACGTATGGCAAGAGAGATGGGATGATGGAGGGTAAAATACCGCTTGGATGCGGGGGAATTTGGAGTAGTGGATCCAATGTGAGCATAAAACGACTATTTTACTCAATTTTTGACAGGGCATGGATCTTATGGTACCTTCACTAAGAGGACGGACACGGGATGATCTGTATCATGCCTTATCATGACCCGAAGCACATGTTCTGGACGGAGGAAAGGAACGCACTGGTTGGAAAGATAGGCCGCTTACCGTCAGTTGAGAATATAATAGAGGAAATTATACAGCATGAAGAATGCTGGAAGGCGTTTACGGCTTTGTGACAGAAGTCATGAGGAGAAAGGAGAGAAAGGACCACTATGCATGGGGGATTATCGAAGTACGGACAGGGATGTCTTTTCCGGTAGTCCTCGCATTTCCCCAAGTTGAGGTTTTTTTAGGTCGGCAGGCAACAACATCAAGTCGAACCGACATATCCCACAACACGGGTCGTTGTTGAATCTAGCAGCAGATTTTTCTCCAAAACCCGAAAAATGAAAAAGTTTGTGTTAGGGAATGCGTCGGGTTGGGTTAGGTTTGGGTAACGAATGTCACGATAGGGTTAGGTTAGGGTTAGGAAAGCGTTAGTCTAAGGTTAAGTTAGGGATAGGTAAGGCCACAGCAAAGCGTGCCGGGTCTGCTAGTATAACATAAGAATTAGTATAAACAATGAAGTTCGCCAGCATTGAAATTTCTCGCTTATGTCAGATTGGGAAAAGTGAGCACAGAACATTGAATTCATGATAAGTGTCAGTTTACCCTGGACCGCAAAATTAACCGGACAGAACAAATTTCGCCTGAATTCAGTTTTGAATAACTTTTGAGTTTTTCGAACAATTTCGATAATTTTTTGACAGGTTGATGATGCTCTCAACTTCATCATCTCCTGTCATCGATTTCACTAACAGGATGAATGAATACGTTGAGATACATGGTAGCGTAAAATTGCATTTTCTGCTTAACTTTTATACATCTTGTAGAAAAATTCAGAAACTGAATGATATTTATGAGTACGACATTTTCAAGTCCCATCTTTCCCGAACAATTTGTGTTTTTATGTATGAAGCGATATCTCTATTATCGAAGAAAAAACACAAGTTCAAAGGAAAAAATCGATCATTAAGTTAAGCGTGAAATACAATTTTTTGTGCTACTGTGTATCTCAACATCATGTTCGTAAAATCGATCTCAGGACATGATGAAGATGATAGCATCAGCAACTGTCAAAAAATTATCGAATTTGGTGGAAAACTCAAAAGCGAAATTTTTTCTTTCCGCTTAATTTTGCGGTCCAATGTAGTTCAAACATTGTTTGAGGTTGAGTTCATTTGAAGGAATTCATTTTAAAATTTTTGATATAATAATATTGTTGTTATATCCTTGTTTTTATTTCTCGAAATGCAATCTTAAATTGATCGAAAACCGCATTTCCTTTCAGTCACGCGCATATTGCTTTATTATTCCTAATTCAAGGTTATTGTACAAAACGCAAAGTAATACCTTATGCTATGTTATTCTTATGCTTTGTTATTATTGTGTTATGATATTTTCCTATATAAATTCAGTTCGGTCGATTTTTGAGCGCTCGTACTACTTACACGAGGGCTATATCATTTCGTCACGATGTCTGTATTTTTCGAATTTGGAGCTGAAAATGGTCTCAAACGCCTAAGTTCGACTCACTGATGACGAATCCGTCGAAAAATTCGAGTCTGTCTGTCCGTCCGTCCGCCCGGTCGTCCGGCCGTATACACGATAACTCTCGAACGGAATGTCCTAGAAACTGGAAATTTTCAGGGTAGGTTCGAATCTCACATGCCGCGGTTGAGTTGGTTATTGGGCAAAATTCGCCCAGGGGTTCCGTAAATATGGCCGCTCTAAATTTTGTTTTCCTGATTACTACGAAACTACTGATTCGATCGAGGTGAAATTATGCACTCAGATGGATAATTAGGTCCTCAAGCTACATGCAGAACCATAGAAACCATAGAAAATTATAACTTTGTAATGGGAAGGTCAGGGACTTGAAATTTTCAGGATAGGTGTGGATCGTGAATGTAGCGTTCATGTGTATGAATGAGCAAAAGTAGACAAGGGGTTCCGTAAATATCGCCGTTTGAAATTCAGTTTTCTTGACAATTTCAAAATTATGGATTTGATCGTGACGAAATCCTGTATTTAAATTGAGAATGATATATTCGAGCTACATTTTTTCCAGATCGCATGATCAGTACCATAGAAACCATAGAAAATTATAACTTTTGAACGGAAAGGGCTAGGGACTCGAAATTTTCAGGATAGGTTCGGATCGCAAATTTCGCGCTCATGTTAATTAATGAGCAAAATTAGACGAGGGGTTCCGTGAATATGGCCGTTTGAAATTCGGTTTTCTTGGTAATTTCAGAACTATGGTTTCGATCCTGACGAAATTTTGTATTCGAATTGAGAATGATATTTTCGAGCTACATTTTTTCCAGATCGTATGATCAGAACCATAGAAACCATAGAAAATCATAACTTTCGAACGAAAAGGCCTAGGGACTTGAAATTTTCAGGATAGGTTCGGATCGCGAATTTCGCGATCACTTTCATCAATGAGCCAAATTAGACTAGGGGTTCCGTAAATATTGCCGTTAAAACTATATTTTTTCTGATAATTTCGAAATTACTTTTTGGATTGAAATGAAATTTCGCACATATATGAAGAATAATGTATAATTTTGTCCAGATCGCATTACCAAAACCATAGATACCGTAGAAAATTCTAGCGAATTATCGAAAAAGAAAATGGTCACCAAAGAACTGACGTGAAGTCTGGATCTTCGCACTGGTCTGAAATTTTCTGCTGTCCAAATCTTTACAATTGATTTCTAAAATTGGAGAATGCGAAAATACCTACAAGGTGCATGTACGAGCGCTCAACAGCTCCTGCCTTCACGGCAGTGCTTTTCGTAATTTTTTTAATGTTTGTTAATGTTTATATCCCGACTCTCCTAGATCTCTGTGAGATCCCTAATAAGCTCAGAGCTTGTGCGAGTTAGGAGACCCAGTGCTTTATTTCCTCGAAAATGTAATGGGTGTGGCTGCCACTATGAATGATGAATCAATATTGATAGCTAAAACTCGAATGTTTGGATGTTTATTTCCAAGAACAAGGAACTGGGTGCCATGCAGGTAACCACATTTCAGTATCCGATAATATTCCGAAATTGTGATCAGAACTGACCGCCGTGATCATGCGATTTATAACCGTATGTCTCAGTTCATTGAAACTGGAAACAAAGCTTTTATTGCTTCCATTGACTAATGTGCCTCTCAATGAAATGAAGCCGAATTATCGATTTTCGCTTCGAAATTAAATGGCGTACACCTAGGAATATTCTGGATATTAATTCATCATTTTGTTAGAGTAGGTACGTGTATTTCATGATCAATAATTCCCTGTTGAAGTTAGTTAAGAATAAGCCAGTTCGTAATATTGCCTGACATACATGACCTGATTTCATCAAGCGAGATTGAAAATTTCATCAACTACACCTATCCATCAAAGGAATCATTCACGTGAAGATTCAAGGACAAATTTCTGTTTGTCACAGTTGCGAGCGCTTTCGTCTCTTACATCGCCCAACTTCCTGGATGGGGAATGATAGATGGAGGATTTTTCAACTATCCTAGCGAACTCATATGTGGCAAAAAACGATTATGGGATGGTGATAAATCATATTGATTGATTTCCAACAGATATTTCTGAGGCCTTTGGAAAGAGCAATTTTTCATGTTCACCGGAATCCTTCGAATACCAGATTGTCGCGATCTAAATTCATTACAAATGAATGTTGTTCACAGACAGACCTCTCCATGGAATACATTGTTAGTTTGGCAACTTCGACACCGTAATCGAATAAATTTCTTTAGACCAAGAGGCATTTGGCCAGTATTATTGTGAGAAAAACTGACATGAAAAGATGTAAAGGTGGTCTGTTCAAAAGCCAGTTTTTCTGGCAATATTTGTGACTGAGAAAAATGTCTACCGGCAGAAAAATTTATTCGGCAAAATAAATCAACGAAGAAGTATCGAGCATTCAATGAAGATCGGGGTCATGTCGCTCATATCATAAACATATTTCATTTCATTTTACCTCATCGAAAACATGAGTACATAATTGTGAAGGACATCAACCGCGAGCGGTTTTTGAGCGCTCGTACTACTTACACAAGGGTTATATTATTTCGTCACGATGTCTGTATTTTTCGAATTTTGAGCCGAAAATGTTCTCAATCGACTATGTTCAACTCACTGATGAAGAATCCGTCGGAAAATTCGAGTCTGTCCGTCCGGCCGTAAGCACGATAACTCTCGAACGGAACAACCTAGAGACTTAAAATTTTTAGTGTGGGTTCAGTTCCCGAATGCCTCGGTTGAGTTCGTTAATGGGCCAAATTCCACCAGGGGTTCCGTAAATATGGCCGTTCAAAATTTTGTTCCCCTGATCACTTGAAAACTACAGATTTGATCGAAATGACATTTTGCGCTCAATTGGAGAATGAGGTGTTCAAGCAACATGTGAGATTTTGTCCAGATCGCATGACCAGAACCATAAAAACCATCGAAAACTGTAACTTTCGAACGGAAACGCCTAGGTACCTGAAATTTTCAGGATAGGTGTGGATCTCGAATGTCGTGATCAAGTTCATCTATGAGCAAAATTATACTAGGGGTTCCGTAAATATGGTCGTTTGAAATTTAGTTTTCATGATAATTTCAAAACTACAGATTCGATCGTGACGAAATTCTGTATACTAATAGAGAATGATATATTCAAGCTACATTACTCCAGATCACATGACCAGAACCATATAAACCATAGAAAATCATAACTTTTGAACGGAAAGGCCTAGGAACTTGAAATTTTCAGGGTGGGGTTTGGATCGCGAATGTTGAGGTCACGTTCATCAATGAGCAAAATTAGACTAGGGGTTCCGTCGATATGGCCGTTCAAAATTTTTTTTTTTCTGATAGTTTCGAAACTACTGATGGGATTGGAATGAAATTTTGCACCTAGCTGAGGAATAATGTATTGACACTTCTTGCGAAATTTTGTCTAGCTCGCATCACCAAGACCATAGGTACCGTAGAAAATTCTAGCGAATTATCGAAAAAAAATTGGTCAGCTGAAGCACTGACATGAAGTCTGGAGTTTCGCCTAAGTTCCAGAATTTTTGTGACAGTTGTCGAAAATTCCTTCAATCGATTTCTAAAACTGGAAAATGCGAATCTACCTACAAGGTAGATGTACGAGCGCTCAAAAGCTCCTGACTTCACGGCAGTGCTTTTCGTAATTTTTTATTAAATAGGTACTGGTAAATTAATTGATAAGGGATAGAGAATAAGCTCTTGAAAAATACCGTTCTTCAAATCGAGCCATGAAATAAATCACAAGACCTTGAAGAACACAAAGTCTATTATCCAAATTAATTATCTGATCCGAAAAAAATAGAATAATTTTTCTTAATTTATTTCTGAATTTGATGATTTCAGAAAAACAGCCATTATTAATATTCTAGTCAATTATACAAAATGCTCATAATTTTTATTGCGGGTCACACATGTGTCTTTGTTTAGGCGAGTTGGAAAAACTTTTTATGGCCTGCAGATATTTGAGACAGTGGCTTTTGGAACGGACAGGAGGCGTGATTGCAGAAATTTTCTCCTATCACCGCTGTGTTATGTTTTGAAGGTTTTCTGTTTGTTACATCGAATTTCGATAATTGTTAACACGAACTAGTCTTTGGTTCTAGGTATACTCTGCATTCATTTCACCTCGCTCGAAGAAAAGAAGAAAAATTTAAGGCTTTCTTTTTGATCCCGCTATTCCCTTTGTTCGCAATCAAGAGTTTCTTCACATCAAACATAAAAATTCTGAGGTCGTTGAGATATTTCAGCTAGTATTTTCCCAATTTTTGCATAATCATGTTTTATGCATGAAATTTTTTTCTAGCCCTGATTACCACCATAAGCCACTCATTTCTCTTATACGATCTTTCTTCATTATGCTTGAATCGTGTTATGTTAGAGATATGCATAAATACTTGGTTCAACGAGAGAAGTGGTACAATACTTTGAAAATGCAGAAAATTAATTTTAGTTTGTTCCTCGGCTCGAATTGAATGGAACATTTGCCAAATGAATGAATTGCCAACGAAAATACATCAGCTAGAATAACATTTAGTCAGTTTCAAGAGATGTCACTCTAGAATTTCGGGAACTTCAATTTTCATTTGAACCATAATTGGAAGAAGCCTCAAATCGAATTTCGTATTTCGTAAATTAATACCTGCAGGTTTTTTTGAGCGCTCGTTCTACTTACACGAGGGCTATATCATTCCGTAACGATGTCTGTATTTTTCGAATTTTGAGCCGAGTTCGACTCAATTATGACGAATCGTCGGACGTGGAACGTCGGAAAATATGTCATCTGTCCGGCTGTTCATCCGTCCGTACGTTGAGCCGAAAATGTTCTCAATCGACTATGTTCAACTCACTGATGAAGAATCCGTCGAAAAATTCGAGTCTGTCCGTCCGGCCGTCCGGCCGTAAGCACGATAACTCTCGAACGGAACAACCTAGAGAGTTGAAATTTTGAGTGTGGGTTCAGTTCCCAAAAGCCTCGGTTGAGTTCGTTAATGGGCAAAATCCAGCAGGGGTTCCGTAAATATGGCCATTCGAAATTTTGTTCTTCTGATTTCTTCGAGTTCAAACTACACGCAGAGTTTTGTCAGATGGCATGACCAGAACCATAAAAAATAATAACTAACGAACGGAAAGGTCTAGGGGCTCGAAAATTTCAGGATAGTTGTTGATCTCGAATGTCACGGTCAGGGTTATCGATGAGCAAAATTAGACTAGGGGTTCCGTAAATATGGTCGTTTGAAGTTTGAATTTCTTGATAATTTCAAAACTACGGATTCGATCGTGACGAAATTTCGTATTTTAATTGAGAATGGCATATTCAAGCTACATTTTTTTCCAGATTGCATGACCAGAACCATAGAAATCATAGAAAATTATAACTTTCGAACGGAAAGGTCTAGGGACTTGAAATTTTTAGAATAGATGTGGACCTGAAATATCGCATTCACGTTCATCAATGAGCAGAATTATACAAGGGGTTCCGTAAATACGGTCGTTTGAAATTTAGTTTTCTCGATAATTTCGAAACTAAGGATTCGATCGTGACTTAATTTTGTATTTTAATGGAGAATGATATATTCAAGCTACATTCTATCCAGATCGCATGACTAGAACCATAGAAACCATAGAAAATTATAACTTTCGAACAGAAAGGCCTCTGGACTTGGAATTTTCAGGGTAGGTTTGGATCGCGACTGTCGCGGCCACGTTCATCAATTAGCTAAATTAGACTAGGGGTTCCGTAAATATGGCCGTTTGAAATTTTTTCTTCCTGATAGGATTGGAATGAAATTTTGCACATGGATGAAGAATAATGTACTCAAACTACGTTTGAAATTTCGCCCAGATCACATTACCAAAACCATAGATACCGTAGAAAATTCTAGCGAATTTTCGGAAAGAAAATTGGTCACCTAAAGCACTGACGTGAAGTCTGGATTTGTAATATTTCGGAATATGAATATTTAATTTCCAATTCGGTTACATATCTCGAAAGAGAATGTCTGGATATTCGTACCATACATTGTGTTACTTTGTATTTATCAACGGATGTTGAGTTAAGTTTAGGCTGAGTGATCATTCAGACCACCTACAGATATCGATAACAAAGTTTCGAGTCGAGCCATTCATTGCAACATTGTAGTCGATGGGATGTTATGACTACTGGAAAAATTTGCAACTACGATCGATTTGTGGTAAAATTTCGGAGAAAGAATTTTTTACAGTGTGGGCGTCTCGACCTTGGGCAGTTGTTGTCGGTTGGGGGTGGCTCGGGAAGAGTCAGTTGTTACCGGTCAGGGACCGGAGGTGAGTTGTGCGGATGTGGAGAACTCGGCAGAGTTAATGGTTTTTAGTCCGGGACTCGCATTAGGATTAGTTGAAAGTCGGAAATGTGCCACGATAGGTACAGAATTAAGGTTCATTTTTCGATTTAGAAGGAGTTGCTCGCGGGAAGGGAACTCAGGAAGGGTAAATCGTAAATTTTTGTAGTCTCTTCCAGTCGGCTTCGATAATTTTTTTATAGAGATCATTTCGCTACTGTTTTTTTTTTTCAGTCAGGGAAGGGGTCGGCTCTTTCTTCCTAGCACTGGGTAAAGTCTGCTCATTGATGAGTTTGTGTTATTCACTGCATATTTTATATGGTTTTTTCATGTAAGCCTTTCAGTTAGTTTTACAGCTTGGTATTTGACTTCATTTTTGAGCGCTTGTACTACTTATACGAGGGCTATATCATTTCGTCACGATGCCGCCCACCGTCTTCAGATTTACATTCTCAGATGGAGAATGTCGTGTTCAAGCTACTTGCAAATGTTTGTCTAGATCGCATGACCAGAACCATAGAAACCATAAAAAATTATAACCTTGTAATAAAAAGGCCTAGGGACTTGAAATTTTCAGGATAGGTGTGGACTTCGAATGTCGCGGTCACGTTCATAAATGAGCAGAATTAGACTAGGGGTTCCGTGAATATGGTCGTTTGAAATTTAGTTTTCTTGATAATTTCGGAACTACGGATTCGATCTTGACGAAATTTTTCATGTCGATGGAGAATGATATATTCTTCTTCTTCTTCCCCTTACGTTAGGACTAGGTCCTGTGTCTGCATCAATGGTTTTCCAAGGCGCTATTGGGATGATGAGGACCAGCTTTCGTACCATCTTATAAATGGTCGTCCAGGTGGTCTACGTGTATTGGGTTTTTTTTCCTTTGCTATCTTAGCTAACCTGTCATCCGGCATTCTATCCACATGGTCTCTCCATTATCTTCTTCGGCCTCTTGCCCATCTTACTACGTCCAGAATCTCACACATTTCCCTTAGTTCCTCGCTTCTCTTCCGGTCAAATAACGTATGTCCTGTTATTGACCTTAGTGTTCTCATTTCTGTTGTCCTAAAAAGTCGTTTGGTTACTGTGTTCTCGGCTCTGGTCTCTATTGCATACGTCATAATCGGTCCCACGCATGTTTTATATAATCTGACTTTGCTCCTTGTACTCATGTGTTTATTACGCCAAATTATATCTCTATAGCCTGATATTAATGATGCCTTTGTTGTTTGGGATTTCACTTCCTCTTTCAGATTCCTGTTGCTTGTTATAGTCGCCCCTAGATATTTGACATCACTTTTTCTACAATCTGGTCGTTCATCAATGAGCAAAATTAGACTAGGGGTTTCGTGAAAATGGCCGTTCAAAATATTTTTATCCTGATAATTTCGAAACTACTCATTGAATTGAAATGAAATTTCGCACATAGATGAAGAATAATGTATTCAAACTACGTGGGAAATTTTGTCCCTATCGCATTACCAAGACCATAGATACCGTTGAAAATTCTAGCGAATTAACGGAAAAAAAATTGGCCACCTTAAGCACTGACGTGAAGTCTGGATTTGTAATATTTGGGAATATGAACATTTAATTTCCAATTCGGTTACACATCTCGAAAGAGAATATCTGGATATTCGTACCATACATTTTGTTACTTTGTATTTATCAACGGATGTTGAGTTAAGTTTAGGCTGAGTGATCATTCAGACCACCTACCGATATCGATAACAAAGTTTCAAGTCGAGCCATTCATTGCAACATTGTAGTCGATGGGATGTTATGACTACTGGGAAAATTTGCAACTACGATCGATTTGTGGTAAAATTTCGGAAAAAGAATTTTTTACAGTGTGGGCGTCTCGAACTTGGGCAGTTGTTGTCGGTTGGGGGTGGCCCGGGAAGGGTCAGTTGTTACCGGTCAGGGACCGGGGGTGAGTTGTGCGGATGTGGAGAACTCGGGAGAGTTAATTGTTTTTAGTTCGGGACTCGCATTAGGACCAGTTGAGAGTCGGAAAGGTGCCACGATAGGTACAGAATTAAGGTTCACTTTTCGATTTAGAAGGAGTTGCTCGCGGGAAGGGAACTCAGGAAGGGTAAATCGTACGGGGTACGTCTTCGGTTAGGGGCTGGTGTAGGAAAATAGCTTAGTATTTTTCAGTCGAGGATTTTATTAGATTTCGGATTGAGGTAATAATTTTGTTAGATCGGGGAAATAAGTGTAAAAGAAGTTCCATCTTGAGTAGAGTTAAAAATCGAATTGCGCTACGGGAGTGCGAATAAAAATAAGGTCACTATCGTGTGTGGGTAGATTTGTGTCCAATTAGGTACAAAAAGGAATTAGGTGATTTGCAGATCAAGGTACGAAAATTCAGTTAGAATTTCAACTCCTGTATATGTGAATGGTGTTATTGTAATCTCCAATATTCTTGATATCTCGATCCGGAGTTGATTTGATGTATTTTCGATTTTATGTGAATGTGAATGTATGCATTTCACCATCTTTTTTCGTGAATATAGTATGTCCATTTGAAATTTCTGGGTTTTCTTTTCTGAATAGGGTAAAAGGTACAGTTGTTGACACCCTATCAGTGATTGACACCCTCATTTTCATATTTGAATTATAAGAATTGGATGGAGGCCTTAAAAACATGGAGCTTTGAAAAAAATATTTCAATTTTTCAAGTTTGGACTGTTAGTATTAATTTGGGTTAGGTTTGCATTCCTAATTCACCATATATTTATCAATGTGCAGCGTGCTGACGATCATTGCAATTAGAAAAATACTGCCATTTTCTCAAGATACTTAACTCAAGTTCATAACATTTTTTTAATTGTTCTAATTTTCGTCTGAAGCATCATTTTTGAGCGCTCGTACTACTTACACGAGGGCTATATCATTTCGTCACCATGTCCGTATTTTTCGAATTTTGAGCCGAAAATGGTCTCAATCGACTATGTTCGACTCACTGATGACGAATCCGTCGGAAAATTCGAGTCTGTCCGTCCGGCCGTCCGTCCGTCCGTCCGTCCGTCCGTCCGTCCGTCCGTCCGTCCGTCCGTCCGGCCGTCAGCACGATAACTCTCGAACGGATCAACCTAGAGACTTGAAATTTTGAGTGTGAGTTCAGTTCCCGAATGCCTCGGTTAAGTTCGTTAATGGGCCAAATTCCACCAGGGGTTCCGTAAATATGGCCGTTCAAAGTTTTGTTTCCCTGATTACTTGAAAACTACAGATTTGATCGAGATGAAATTTTGCACTCGAATGGAAAATGAGGTGTTCAAGCTACTTGTGAAATTTTGTCCAGATCGCATGACCAGAACCATAGAAACCATAGAAAATTGTAACTTTTGAACGGACACGCCTAGGGACTTGAAATTTTCAGGATAGGTGTGGATCTCGAATGTCGTGATCACGTTCATCTATGAGCAACATTATACAAGGGGTTCCGTAAATACGGCCGTTTGAAATTTTGTTTTCTCGATCAATTCGAAACTGCGGATTCGATCGAGATGAAATTTTGTATTTCAATCGAGAATGATATATTGAAGCAATATTTTGTCCAGATCGCATGACCAGAACCATAGAAACCATAGAAAATTCTAACTTTTGAACGGAAAGGCCTAGGAACTTGAAATTTTCAGGGTGGGTTTGGATCGCAAATTTCACGGTCACGTTCATCAATGAGCAAAATTAGACTAGGGGTTCCGTAATTATGGCCGTTCAAAATATTTTTTTCCTGATAGTTTCGAAACTACCGATCGGATTGGAATGAAATTATGCACCTAGCTCAGGAATAATGTATTCAAACTACGTGCAAAATGTTGTCCAGATCGCATCACCAAGACCATAGATACCGTGGAAAATTCTAGCGAATTATCGGAAAAAAATTGATCAGCTGAAGCACCGACATGAAGTCTGGAGTTTCGCCTAAGTTTCAGAATTTTTTTGACAGCAGTCAAAAATTCCTTCAATTGATTTCTAAAACTGGAAAATGCGAATCTACCTACAAGGTGCATGTACGAATTGAATTATTGAAACTCTTCAATAAATACTTTTTCATAACTTAAAATCTATTTGGTTGAAGGTTTCGCGTTTTTTTGTGGGTGTCAATAATTGCTTTTGAAAATATGTGGATGAATAGTGATTGACATACTATGTCAATAACTGTCGTATTCAAATTTTGAAAAATTAGTCCGTATTGCCTACTATTCAATGGTGACAAGTGGGATAATATAGAATAACCCAAAGATTTCATCTTAACAACTTGTACTATTGACAAGGCATTTTATTTTCATATTTTCCCTCCTCATCTCTTACCCTAAGGTTGGAAGTTATTCCAAGTCCCCTCTACTCTGGCCTCTACTGTAGTTGAATAGCTTGGCTCTTTTTGCTATTGTTTTGAATTTTTCATTTAATGAACCATTCTTCTGAATCTCCTAGTGCTTCTTGCGATCTTCTGTATAATATGACGTCTCGTCGACTATGTCTGAAGGCTATTTCCCTGACGTCTGGATAAAGGGCAAGCAGATTCCTTGGGTTTTTCGGAATATCGTAGATATAGATGTTGTAGAGTAGAGGTCCTAGAACTGATTTTTGGGGCTCTTATTTATAAGCGGGGACGAATATATCATTAGTAATAATAGGATTCATGTTTTTGCGCGCTCAACATTTTGTCCAAAGGTCTGTCATTTTCGAATTTCGAGCCGAGAATGATCTCAAACTATTAGGTTGGATTCACAGATCAAGAATTCATCATCAAATTCAATTATATTTTTCCATCCGGCCGTAAACACGATTACTTTTGAAAGAAGACGCTTAAAAATTTGAAACTTTCAGGGAACGTTTGAGGTCTGAATGCGTCGGTTAATTCCGCTAATGGGATAAATACGCCGAAGGTTTCCGAAGATACAATCATCTGAATTTTTGAGCGCTCGTACTACTTACACGAGGGCTATATCACTTCGTCACGATGTCTGTATTTTTCGAATTTTGAGCCGAAAATGGTCTCAATCGACTATGTTCGACTCACTGATGACGAATCCGTCGGAAAATTCGAGTCTGTCCGTCCGGCCGTAAGCACGATAACTCTCGAACAGAACAACCTAGAGACTTGAAATTTTCAGTGTGGGTTCAGTTCCCGAATGCCTCGGTTAAGTTTTTTAATGGGCCAAATGCCACCAGGGGTTCCGTGAATATGGCCGTTCAAAGTTTTGTTCCCCTGATTACTTGAAAACTCCAGATTTGATCGAGATGAAATTGTGCACTCAAATGGAGAATGAGGTGTTCAAGCTACATTTCTCCAGATCGCATGACCAGAACTATAGAAACCATCACAACTTTCGAACGGAAAGGCCTAGGAACTTGAAATTTTCAGGATAGGTGTGGATCTGAAATGTCGCGTTCACGTTTATCAATGTGCAGAATTATACTAGGGGTTCCGTAAATATGGTTGTTTGAAATTTAGTTTTCTCGATAATTTCGAAACTACGGATTCGATCGAGATAAAATTTTGTATTTTAATCGAGAATGATATATTAAAGCTACATTTTGTTCAGATCGCATGACCAGAACCAAAGAAACCGTAGAAAATTATAACTTTGTAATGGAAAGGCCTAGGAAATTGAAATTTTCAGGGTAGGTTTGGATCGCGAATGTTGCAGTCACGTTCATGAATGAGCAAAATTAAACTAGGGGTTCCGTAAATATGGCCGTTCAAAATATTCTTTTCCTGATAATTCTGAAACTACTGATTGGATTGAAATGAAATTTTACACCTAGCTGAAGAATAATGTATTCAAACATGGGGAATCGATAAATGAATTATGTGGAAATTCAGCTGCCTAGCTGTTCCACCCGATGTATTTAATATATTTCGGCGACTTTATCTCTTGAAGTTTATGAAAATAAAAAACAATCTTTGCCATACTGACAATGAACACTAAAAGCCGTGGCTTGATGTTCAGAAACAAGAACGAAAAAGCTCCAGATTTGTGTGTGGAATAACGAATCAATGAGACACATTTCTTTACCTATTATATTTCTTTGTAGAACAAAATTTCGAAGTTTCAAAAATCCAAATGTCAACTACATATATAATTTCATGTCAAATAGGGTCAATAGGTCAATAGTATTTATTTCCATAGCAACGATGGGATGCTTTCCGGCCTAGTCCGGAAAGTACGTACTTTCCGGACTAGGCCGGGAAACGCTACTTTCTCAAAGAAAAAGCGTCTGGGAAGTGAGTACTTCCCGGACGGTTGCCGGAAATAGTAATTTACGTAACAAGTCCGGAAAATACTGTTTTTTTGGACGAGTTGACAAAATTAGTCTGCGAGGCCAAAAAAACTGTTTTTGGACGTGTTGCGTACACTATTTTTTCGGCGTAGAATAACAAATCAATGAGACACATTTCTTTATTGCGATAAATGCGACCGAAAACACTCCAAACTTTCAAAAATCAAAATGGCAACTCATTTCATGTTGGTATTTCGATGCTATGGTAATGATCAATTGTATTTATCGAAATCATTTCATATAGCCAATGATAACAACGTAATAGGTGTCAGTTGCAATTTCGTTGTTACGGAAACGTACTTTCCGGCCTAGTACGGAAAGTACGTACTTTCCGGACTAGGCCAAGAAATGTTACTTTCTCAGAGGAAAGGCGTCTGGGAAGTGAGTACTTCCCGGACGGTTGCCGAAAAAATACTTTTCTGGATCGATTTATGTATTCTACGAATCCTGCCAAATCAGCAGGAAGGATCATTCTTTTTATGTTCAACTACGAAAAGTCACCTCTGAAAAAAAATAATCGAACTCTACAACTGACCAATAGAAAACAATATGTCCGAGTTAAAGTGAATCCAATCGGTGAAATAAATGTAGATTCAAGCTCCAGACGGATTTATTGTAGATCTGGAGGTCTGAATTGAATGCGCATTTCGGTGAAAACAAAGATATCGGAATTCAATTCGACTCGTCTAAGCAAAGTTTGTTCCGGTAAAACTGGACGCCTATCCGCATGGAAATTGGATCTCACAGGCGAATTGATTTCTCTGATCCGAACACAAGGTACTGAGATCAGTTTGTGGGGATTTTAAGGGGGCTCGAAAATCGCTTACACATTTACATTCGTATTACAAAAATTGAGTGTTTGCCACGAGACGTTACATTTTTGAATTTCCAGGTATGTTTGTTTAATGTTTTATGTTTATATCCCGGCTCTCCTAGGTCTATGTGAGTTCCTCGTGTATATCCATTGATATAAACGGACAGTCTGAACCTGTCCTATATATTTTGTTCGAACGTACCCTAGCTTTATAAAGTCAAGTTAATTGCAACAATTACCTTGAATATACTTCATCTTATATCTTTTGAAGTAAGATGAATAAGAATACGGTGTGTCAATTCGAAAAGGTACGACCCTCAATATCTCAATCCCCATGCAAAATCAGAAAGAGTTAAACTTTGGTTCCTAGGGGGACATTTTATACGTTTGGTGGCAATAAATTTGTATCAACCCTGTGAGCGTGATGACAGCAATCCCTAAAATAATGAATGGGAGTGAAGATTGAGTGACACCTTGTTTTAAACGTAATTCCATTGCCCTTTCAAATATGCCATACACTTGACCCTTTTTGTTTGTCCATGAAAACTATGAATTCATGGTGAAACCATCAAAAGATTAAGTCCTTGACTAAGTATTTCGAACTGAATATACTGGTGAGTTCAGTGGCGCACCTAGGATTTTGTTTTGGGGGGGACTGAACTGAACAATTAATAATGAAACTAGAAATATACCAAAGATGGAAAAAAAATTAGAAAAGTCCATATACCAAAACTCGTTCATATAAAAGATTCACCAGGGCCGAGTGTTTCGAAATCAAAGTTATCCGAAAATATGAGAATTTCCTAGCACGGATCTTCATTAGGTTCGTATTGATATTCAAATTTTCAGATATTACCAGCTGTGTGAGGTCAGTATACAGGAATTAATTTAGATGATGCGTATGTTGACTAAGTTTTCCGATCTAAACCCCTGTGATTTCTTTCTTTGGGGGTCATTTGAAAAAACCAGAGTATAGGTGACCATTCGAAATTACACCATGCAAGACTTTGTGCACATCAAACAAAAATTATTTATTAATTGAAAGACAAATTTGCAATAAATGAATGCCGAGAAAACAAACATCGCATGCATATGGCTCCTAACGAAGAGATCCATGATCCATCCAGAGTAAGGTGACCATTTTTTCTAACCTGATATAGTAGGACAATATAAATTTTGACCGGTCTCGCTCAAATTTTACAAATCTTCATCAAAAATTCACCCATTCGTGTACTGGTTTTGATAAATGACTAACCAACACTAATGTCTGAAAACCAGGAGGTACTGTACTAGGAAAATCAGTACGGAATCCAGAGTGGAATAATGATGACCAATAATTTTTGCACTGTTTTTGAAATTGAATATTTTATTTCCGGCGAAATAATCGCTTTTGATGAGTTCTAGCACCGGCCAAAAAAAGCCTCACCTCAAAAAACACCCTGTATATTCAACAGAGCAAGTCCAGTCATTCTCTGAGTTCCCATTGTGCTCCCTAAGTCCTTAATTACGTTTTTAATCTTTTAAGGGTAGAATTTGTCCTTTCCAGAGTGGCCGTTGATACTGGTAACGTATACAATATTTTCATACATATGAATATATTCGGAAGTAACTGTATACTACATTCAGACAGTGCCGATGTGGCACTGGATCCTGAGTCCGTAGTTCTCGACATTACCCTTTATTTATTATTTATTTCGTTAGCAATTTATAAATCGGTTTCATATAACTTTATTGATTTATTAAATTCAATCAAAGAATTTGTATCTTTGGGGGGGGCTGCAGCCTGGACTAGTTCCCAGAACATATAAAGAATATACAAATGAACACAGACAAAAATATTCCGCAGTATATTGGTGATAAAATACAAAATGAGCAAATTCACCTTATAGGAGAGCATATCAGATCTGAAATTTGAATAAGGTGATAGTCGCCGAGAAGAGCAGATTTGTCCGCTAGATTTGTGCGGTTGAATCAGAACAGCTTTTCCATAACGATATTTTTTTTTAATTTTATCCAATACCGATATAACAGGGTCAGGTTAGTAAACTATTCGTTGGTGATATTTGAAGAATACGAGCTTAAATTGGATGATCTTCGTGGTCAGGGTTATGACAATGGTGCCAATATGCGAGTAAAACACAACGGTCTTCAAAAAATTCTTGATTTGAGTTTTAGATCATTTTTTTTGTCATGCGATCTAGACAAAATTTTTCATGTTGCTTGAACACGTCATTTTTCAATAGAGTGCAAAGTTTCATCTTGATTGAATCCGCAGTTCCGGAAAGTAATCAGGAGAACAAAATTTCGAACTGTCATATTTACGGAACCCCTGGTGGAATTCTGCCCATTAACGAACTAAGCTGCGGCATTCGGAAACTGAACCCATAATGAAAATAAGTCTCTAGGTCGTACCGTTCGAAAGTTATCGTGCTTACGGGCGGAAGGAAAGACTTGAATTTTTCGACGGATCCGTCATCAGTGAGTTGAACCTTGTCGATTAAGACCATTTTCGGCTCAAAATAAGAAAAATACAGACATCGTGACAAAATGATATAGCCCTCGTGTAAGTAGTATGAGCGCTCAAAAAACGTTGGAGTCTGTACAATAATGGATGTAAATTCAATTCCTCAATTCCATTATACAGGGTGTTTTCAAATTCGACGTGAACCTTGGATGACGTGTTAGTCTCTCTTTGCTGTCGTTTGAGCCATTTTTATTGATATCCAAAAATCAACAGTTCACGAGTAATTCGAGTTCTCGTATTTTTTTAAAAATTACAGACCTTACTTCATTTTTCGTCAATTTTTTCCACGTTGAACAAGTTTGATTATAATTTCGGATTATTTTCATCAGAGAAGGGTATGATATGTATAAAAAAGCGAAAATATGCTGTAAAATATGTTGAAAAAGAATACGTCTGATTTAAAAGTTGGTATATGAAGAAAAGAATACCTAGTCAATTTCTAGTATCAATTCGCCTACAAATTTCGAATTCCACAATTCATTCATGTATAAAAAAGTTATTTAAAAAATTACGGAAAGCACTGCCGTGAAGGCAGGAGCTTTTGAGCGCTCGTACATGCACCTTGTAGGTAGATTCGCATTTTCCAGTTTTGGAAACAGGAAATTTTTGACAGCTGTCAAACAAATTTTCAAACTGAGGCGATAATCCAGACTTCAAATCAGTGCTTTAGGTGACCAATTTTTTTTTCGATAATTCGGTCTTGGTGATGCGAATTGGACAAAATTACGCACGTAGTTTGAATTCATTATTCCTCAGCTAGGTGCAGAATTTCATTCCAATCAAATCGGTAGTTTCGAAATTATCAGGAACAGAGTATTTTGAACGGCCATATTTACGGAACCCTAGTATAATTTTGCTCATAGATGAATGTGATCACGACATTCGAAATCCACACCTATCCTGAAAATTTCGAGTCCCTAGGCCTTTTCGTTAGAAAGTTATGATTTTCTATGGTTTCTATGGTTCTGGTCATGCGATCTAGAGAAATGTAACTTGAATATATCATTCTCCATTACTATACAGATCAGATCACGATCGAATCTGTAGTTTGGAAATTATCAAGAAAACTAAATTTCAAACGACCATATTTACGGAACCCCTAGTATAATTTGGCTCATAGATGAAAGTGATCACGACAATCGAGATCCACACCTATCCTGAAAATTTTAAGTCCCTAGGCGGTTCCGTTCAAAAGTTACAATTTTCTATGGTTTCTATGGTTCTGGTGATGCGAACTGAACAAAATTTTGCATGTAGCTTGAACACCCAATTTTCCATTAGAGTGCAAAATTTAATCTCGATCGATTCTGTAGTTTCAAAGTAATCAGGAAAACAAAATTTCGAGCGGCCATATTTACGGAACCCCTCGGCGAATTTTGCCCATTAACGAACTCAACCGCGGCATTCGAGATTCGAACCTACCCTGAAAATTTCAAATTTCTAGGACATTCCGTTCGAGAGTTATCGTGTATACGGCCGGACGGACGGACGGCCGGACGGACAGACTCAAATTTTTCGACGGATTCGTCATCAGTGAGTCGAACATAGTCGTTTGAGACCATTTTCGGCTCAAAATTCGAAAAATACAGACATCGTTACGAAATGATATAGCCCTCGTGTAAGTAGTACGAGCGCTCAAAAACTTCCAAATTCCTTCTTCAATTCCTAAAAAAAGTTTTCGTTACAAAGCAGGCACCAGTTTCGTTTCAGCAGATTTTTTTATGAACAACCTTCTGAAAGTCCGGCGTAAAAAATAGTGTTCTCGCGTAAAGCTTTGGATGGGAACAATAGCTAATCTTTTGATAGGTCCTCACTATTTACCTGACAATTTAAATAGAGAAAATTATGAAGAATTTTTGAGAACAAATATGGACAGTTTTTTGGAGGAGGTTCCCTTGATTGACAGGCGTGAAATTTTTCAACAGGATGGGTGTCCCGCACACTATAGGCTAGACGTTCGTATGTTCTTGAACGAATTGTTTCCTTATCGGTGGATAGGTAGGGGAGGAGCTATTTCATGGCCAGCGAGAAGTCCGGATCTAACACCGTTAGATTTTCATGTTTGGGGCAGTTGAAGAGAAATAGTACATGAAAGGGAAAAACATACATGTGCACAACTCTTGTGGATAGAAAAGGCGGAGCAGTGAAAACATTGAAAGTAAACTTCAGGACTTAAGAAATCAGAAAGAGGGCCCGTGCTTGTATAAGCAATATAATTTATGTTTTTCGAACAAAATTTATGAATACATACAGGAAATGAAGAAGGAATTCGGCAAGTATTTAAAATAATTTTTCTATACATAAATTGTGGAGTTCGAAAGTTGCAGGCAAGTTGATATTAGAAATCGACTATTCTTTTCTTCATATACCAACTTTCAAAACATACGAATTCTTTTTCAACACCTATTACAGCATATTTTCACTTTTTTCATACATATCATATCCTTCTCTGATGAAAATAATTCAAAAAATTGACGAAAAATGAAGTGAGGTGAGTAATTTTTCGTAAAACACAAAAACTGAAATAACTCAGAAACTGTTGAATTTTGGATATCAATAAATATGGCTCAAATGACAACAAATGAGTTATACCACCACGTCCTCCAAGGTTCACTTCGAATTTGAAAACACCCTGTATACGTTTCAATTTGAGTCAACATAAGAAATAACATGAAGGGGCGCAATTATATTATTCGCCCAGGGGCGCATCCTGGGCTAGGCGCGGCCCTGCTGCTAGCAAAAGGATGTGTGACCGTCAGTATGTCATTAAAAATGTGGTTACGTAAATATGTTGATTTGAATCATTTCCATAGAAGAATTTTTTGAAAAAAAAAACAGTTAATAAATTAATACAATCTCTATATTTCACCTGGCCAGATATCTCGGGTTATTTGAAGCCTTTCGTTTATCCTATTAGTTGTATGTGCATTATTCTGTATATTTCGTTCCACATAAGGATTACTTTCATCTGTATGATGTTCTGGATTATTTAATTCTAGATCTATAGAATCGCCTCTCATTTCACAAATATTGTGATTAACACAACAATCCATTATAAATTTTGGAATATATTGGATATCTGTTAGTGGACAGCAATAGAGTAAACTCTGAAATCTATTTTTCAACAATCCGAGAGTTCTTTCAATGATGGTTCTAATAGACGAAAGATATTGGTTGAAGTAGATTTGCTGTGAAGTTAAATGCTCATTATACCTCTTGGGAACCATTACGTGTTAATGAATATTGTAGCCACTGTCTCCTATAAAATTTGAATTCTGTGGAAAATACCTCTCTGGATTCAACAAAAAGCTTATTTCAGAAAGTCTGAAAACTCTTTGGTCATGCACTGATCCACAATTACCGAAATACACATGATTGCATCGACAACGTTGGTCACAGACGCCCTACAATTAGAATGAAATATGCAATACCATAACCTTTTGAGGTAATGATTTTAACTGTAACTGTATAGAATACTTATGATGTCTATTCATGAATGAACGCCATCTTCGGAAGGTTTTCTAATTTCAATGTGACATCCGTCTATCGCACCTAGAATTTGGCTTATTGGCCATTTACTTCTGAAGCCACTCCAGATTGAATTGACTTCTTCACCTTCCGGCCATTTAATAATTTGTGGAGCCAATCGACAAATATCAGTCACAACTCTTCTGAGTGTGCGAAAAGCGGTGGCTTTTCCCACATTAAATTTTTCACAGACCGATCTACAATATCCAGTAGTAACTAATCAAAATTATCTATAACCCACTCAATTATGGAGTTTAACCTATATGAATTGGGTGTTGCCATGTACCACAGGGCAATAAGCAATTGGTAATCTAAAGGATATTCTGTTCTACCTGCTGAATCTACTTCCTCTTGTTGCTTAGTTTTCAAAATTGTTACCAAATACATAATTAAATGTACCTATCAGGTAAGACACTACAAATGTTAGATTGTGTCTGAAAGGTTATTCATAATTTATACTCGAAAAGGTTCATTGGTATTCATATAGGACAGGACAGATAAGCTTCATGCAATACTAACTAAAAATGAGATTTAAATAACTAGGTGAATAATTTTGCACTGAACCTAGATGATTTTGAATCCTTGGAAGAGGGATAATCTGACCTCGCATGTTTTCTGCTAAACCAATTATGAAATCTGGTTCTTCCTCACTGCTACTCGATTCCTCAGTTGAAGAATCAAATAAATCGTCCACCAACGCACCTATAAAATTCTCCATATTTCCTTCGAACTCTCGCTAAACTTTCAGCTCGTCAATTCTTGAGCGCTCGTACTACTTACACGAGGGCTATATCATTTCGTCACGATGTCTGTATTTTTCGAATTTTGAGCCGAAAATGGTCTCAATTGACTATGTTCGACTCACTGATGACGAATCCATCGAAAAATTCGAGTCTGTCTGTCCGTCCGGCCGTCCGTATACACGATGACTCTCGAACGGAATGTCCTAGAAACTTGAAATTTTCAGGGTAGGTTCGAATCTCGGATACCGCGGTACAGTTCGTAAATATGGCCGCTCGAAATTTTGTTTTCCTGATTACTTCGAAACTACAGATTCGATCGAGATGCACTCTAATGGAAAATGAGGTGTTCAAGCTACATGCAAAATTTTGTCCAGCTCGCATCACCAGAACCATAGAAACCATAGAAAACTGTAACTTTTGAACGGAAACGCCTAGGGACTTGAAATTTTCGGCATAGCTGTTGATCCCGATTGTCGTGATCACTTTCATCTATGAGCGAAATTATACTAGGGGTTCCGTGAATATGGTCGTTTGAAATTTAGTTTTCTTGATAATTTCAAAACTACACATTCGATCGTGAAGAAATTCTGTATACTAATGGAGAATGATATATTCAAGCTACATTTCTCTAGATCGCATGACCAGAACCATAGAAACCATAAAAAATCATAACTTTCGAACGGAAAGGCCTAGGAAATTTTTAGGATAGGTGTAGATCTGAAATGTGGCGTTCACGTTTATCAACGATCAGAATTATACTAGGGGTTCCATAAATACGGTCGTTTGAAATTTTGTTTTCTCGATAATTTCGAAACTACAGATTCGATCGAGATAAAATTTTGTATTTTAAACGAGAATGATATATTAAAGCAACATTTTGTCCAGATCGCATGACCAGAACCATAGAAACACTAGAAAAATATTACTTCCGAAGGAAAGGCCTAGGAACTTGAAATTTTCAGGGTGGGTTTGGATCGCGAATTTCACGGTGACGTTCATCAATGAGCGAAATAAGACTAGGGGTTCCGTAAATATGGCCGTTCAAAATATTTTTTTCCGTATAATTTCGAAACTACTGATTTGATTGGAACGAAATTCTGCACCTAGCTGAGGAATAATGTATTCAAAATACGTGCGAAATTTTGTCTAGATCGCATGACCAAGACCATAGATACCGTAGAAAATTCTAGCGAATTATCGCAAAAAAAATTGGTCAGCTGAGGCACTGACAAAGTCTGGAGTTTCGTCTTAGTTTGAGAATTTTTTTGACAGCGGTCGAAAATCCCTTCAATTGATTTCTTAAACTGGAAAATGCGAATCTACCTACAAGGTGGATGTACGAGCGCTCAAAAGCTCCTGAGTTCACGGCAGTGCTTTTCGTAATTTTTTTAAAGTCGGCCGGCAACAACATCAAGCCAAACCGACATATCCCACGACACGGGTCGTGGTTGAATCTGGCAACAGATTTCTTTTCACAACCCGAAAAAAAAAGAGTTAGGATAGGTTAGGAGTAAGTTAGGGTTAATAATAAAAATAATTCCACTTTATTGAATATTTCACTACGATTCAATTCAACGTATACTTTAGCCACAGCAAGGCGTGGCCGGGTCTGCTAGTATTATATAAATATTTACTTCGCGAAAGTAGTTAAGGGTAGGTTAGGGTTAATAATAATTATAATTCTTCTGTATTGAATATTTCACTACAATTCAATTCAACGTATACCTCAGCCACAGCAAAGCGTGGCCGGGTCTGCTAGTCATAATATAAACCTACCTCCTTCGTCAGTCACATGCCTTGATACATTTCGGAACTATATGAACCAACCGAAAATGAAGAAATCGGAATTTTCTCCAAATTTCAATTTTTTGGAGAAAAATGATGAACTTCTACAGAAAAACTGGGAGTGTGATAACAAATGTATCTGTTCGAAAATGAACACTATCCAACTCCAAAACTTCATTCATTTTTTCAATGTTTCATTAATTATTTTACGCACTTGACAGGCACAACCTAGCCAAAGGATTCGATTTTATAACTTAAAGTTTCCAAAAAAAAATCGATGAATTTTTTTTTCAAATGTCCAATGATACTTCTTTTCCCTACTATTGAAAATTTTCAAAACTCTAGGCCACTTCTTCCGAAAGTAATCAATTTCACGACTGGACGACCGGCCGGAAGTTATTTGGATGAAATTACCACGCTTTTGTTCATAGAAAACAAGCGCAAGAATGTTTTTAAACTTTTGAAGTAGAACTTTCAGAAAGGTTTAGAAAAAAAATTTTCATTACTTGATGCTTTCTTTCCTGTGCAGGATTTCAGTTATGGTTATGGTTGTTGAATGCAACACGAATTCCGAACAAACTCTGAGAAACCTTCAACAACTCAAAATAAGAGGTCCCTTATTTTATCTTTTGATTTCTTCTATCACGAACGTGTTTTATACCACTAATGATCAGTTAGAAACATAAAACCTCTATCTACGCAGTCTTCCTATAATTTTAAAGTAGCCATAATTTCATAGACGGAAAAACAATATTCTGCGAAACATAAAACTAACCACACGATTGTTAGGAGAACAACCATTAAAGTTAATCCGCTGCAAAATCGATCGGCAGATCTGTGTCGCCGCTGATGGAGCTTAACTCTCATTATTGCATTTCGTCCGGCAAGGCCAACTCCAAGACTGCTTTGTGATATGATTCGTTATATTGTCTGGACCAATAAGAAAAATCGAAAGGGGATGGAATATCAGAACCTAACAATGATCCTTAAAACGTTTCAGACTTCAAAATTTGCCATAACGTTATCAACTCAAAATTGGATTGACATACCTTCGAATACCGGAGGCTGACTGTTTGATGAAAAGTTCAGGCGAGCAACAAAAAGTGCTTTTTTCTGAAACAAACATGCAATTTCTCCGGAATTCGAACGACAGAATTGAAGGAATGGTTTCAATAAAGATTGAAGCGCAGTTGATTGATTTTGAAGGGACATATTAGAGAGCCGCTATATAACAGAGGCATATCCTATGATCCATTATTTGTTGTGTGATTTTGTTCAGTTTTTTTTGTTTAATTTTGATGAGTTCATTTTTTTTATATGCTATATTTTTCTCCCTTTGGGTCGGTTTTTTTTTAGAATTTGTAGTATTTATTTATTTTTCTTTGGGTCATATTATTTTCGTGCAGAACTTTTTCTATTGAATGTTTCTTCCTACTTCAGAAATATATTTTTTGGTATATATTCATTCATCGAAATAATCCCAACAAAACTGAAGAAAATCACAAACCAAATAATGATTCACAAAAACAATATTTCTGAAGTAGAGCATAACGTTCAATGGAAAAAGTTTCGCACAAAAATGAATATGACTACAAAAAAAATATTACACAAAGAAAAATATATAATTACTACAAATTCCAAAACAATAGACACAAAAACTCAAATATCTAGGAAACTATTGATTTCCGGTTATCAATAAATTTGGGTAAAACGACAGCAAATGGGCGACACTAACACTTCCTCAAAATTCCACGTCTAATTTGTAAACACCCTGTATATACCTAACAATTTTAACTGCAACATTATTATTCAACAATTATTTCTAATCTACGAATGAAAATTATATGTTTCTGATGGAACAATGGTCATATCTACAATCTACATCTCATATTCCTTGTCAATCTTCGTTAGAATGCTGAAAAAAAAATACAGAAACAAAAATTGCATTGATCATTACAAGAGTTATTCATATGACAGATGAAAAATCTTCCACTTGAAACTCAAAACAAATAATGAATGTGATATATTTACATAATATGCAAGTTGAAGTCGAGATTTGTTGTATGAATATGGAAAATAATCAACAATTTACGCACAATCTTTGATACGGATGGGGCATTTTCAAGATTGATTTGTTACTGGATCATATAACTGTGATGAAGGCTGCTTTAATCAAATTCCTCTATTCATCTTTAAAAGAAACGTCACAGATTCGAAGCGAATTGCATTCAAGCTATGAGTGACTTTATCGCCCCAATAAAACAATGATGTATCATTGATGGATAAGAACTAAATGGTCATGCTCCCTTCATGGTCCCAAATTGAAACATCACAAATATGGAGCGAAGTTTCATTATAAGTATCCTGAATTTTTATTGATATGGAGTATAGTCCATTTAAGAATTATTGACATCGAAGCAGGCCATGAACGTCCAGTCGAGGCTTTATTTCTGGTTACAAAAAAGTTACTAAATTTCATCATAGAAATAAAACATAAATATAACCTAGAAAAGTGTTGAGTATACTAATTTTCGGAATTATCGAATAATTAAGCCGGAATATTTCGATTGCAGTTCAAACATGGGAATTCAGGTTTGAAAGCGCAAAAATATCGTTGAATGCTTTCATATGAAATTATCTGAACTTATCTTTCATATAAAAGTCGACCATGGAAAATTGAAGATCATTCAAATAAATATTTATTTTCACTCAGGACCATGCAATATTTATTGGTATTGGAAATCTTGCAAAATTCTAACCATATAACTATAAGAGTACCATTTTATGTCAGGATTCAAGGAGGATAATTAATGGAATTCTAGCAGGTAGCTAGTGGTGCAACAGAAAAAAATTTTTGGATACTTCGCAAGCACCGGGCCAAAAGAATTGATTGGAAAAAAGTTATAATGTATTAAGAAATAAGAGAGAAACAAAAATTAAGAATCTATGTAGTACATGAACAATTTTGACATGAAATTTATCAATATATGAACCAATTTGTGAATTATTTATTGCTCGGTGTTGAATACTTTAAGAAAGTCAATTTTTATTTTCATTCATTAAAACTGTCCATGAATTATTGAAAATATTATAATTGATGAGCAATTTTACAATTATTCAGTATACTTTTGAATTGGGAACAATATAGCATGTGTATTAGTAGAGGGAATGTGAACAGGGTACCATACAGTATAAGTATAATAAATAAACTTAAAATATCTATGAATGATACAAGAGCAAAGATAAAAATATCATTGAAAACTTTGTTTCCACGTAGTGTAGTGATTTGGATGTGTTTATTGAATAAGCTGACATAATCCTATTGATGGGCATCCTTTTGCAGGGAAGGTTTCGATAAAGCATTCATGAAATAATTCACCATTCATAGTAATCCTTATCATTAATACCACTGTCAAAAATCGGATCACATCCAGGTAAAAATCCATCAGTTGTTCCAGCATTCAAAATAGTGCACCTTCTGCCTTTACCCTTGAATATACTCGGCATACCTTTTGGATTATTTTCTAGTGTCCACTGACGAATTTGAATACCGTTTTCGAATATCCAAATTTCATGTAGATAAATGAATTTTACGTTTTGTTCCATGTATTCTCGGTATTTATCACAATATCGTATTATTTTTATTATATTTTTCCGTTTATCAGTAAGAATTTTCCTTCGATCAACTTTTTTGTATTTGTATCCAATTTTTTTTATGATATAATATAATGTTGATTTTGATCATTTGAAAACTAGGTGCTCTTTGGCCAGTTCGAAAAGGATATCTAAACTGATATATTCATTGTTTTTAATTCTAGCAAAAACAAAGTCATTCAATGACTCTTTGAAGGAATAATCATATCGCACAGGTTTTCTTCCACTGCTAATTCCAGGCTGTAATAACATGCTAATATTCTACGGACAGGGCTTAGTGAAATCTGAAAATTTAAGAGACATTGATCAATCAGAATACACTTTGAGTCGGTGAATAACAGTTTACCTGAAACACTAGCGGAAATATATGCCAAATCTTTGAAAAACTCGAAGTAACACCGACAAACTGCCTGGCGTTCTCTTGTTAGGCACGATGTATCCTGGTGAATTACAGCCATTTTAATAGAATAAGACAAAAAATACTCAAATTCAGAGCAAATTTTTATAATTACATATTCACCAATATCAATTATCAAAGCAAGATTTCTATGGGTAATGTTAGTGTTATTCCTATACCAACCTGAATTCAGCAACCCAAAATATTACTGAATAGTCCATTACCAACTTAAATTCGATTTTTCACAGCCAACCGAGATGTCAATAATTCTTAAACGGAGTATAACTTAATCTAATAGTATTTTGCAACTACGAATAGTTCGTGGGTTTGGTTATTTTGAAACTTTGCCTGGAATATCAGAGTCGAATGAATCCTGATGTCTTTAACAGCGGCAGGGAGGTGGCTGTTATGCGAGAAATCGGGGATTAATTTTTCAGGGAGGAAACATGCAAATGAAGAACATTGGTGTATATTCTGTTTTTTTTTTCAGATAATTACCTATCGAACGTATAAAAGACGAAGACGCCCCTGCAAATGGTACAAGTCCCCTCACTGACATCGCAAAAATTGGCTTAGGAATATCGTGGAAATAATACGGGGGAAATTGACAATTATGCCCTGCCGTCGAATTTAAATTAGCCTGGGACCAATTCGTCGGTGCTGGCCAAATCAATAAGGTGCTGACGATGTGATTTGACTGAACTTCTGCTCGAAGCCCAAGGAGAAGAAAAACACACACAAGGTAATGATGCGTGCTTTCTTTGTTGTTCTTTCTGAGAGCTTGTTTTAGTTAAGTTTTATTATCCATTAACCCAAATACGAACGACTGTGCTAAAACGTCATCGATTGGAGCATTTACGAGTATGACGATTATTATACGATATACGCCTTAAGCCGCTTTGTATAGTTTAAGTTTACGTTTCAGGCTATAATAAACTTGTTCTCATGAAATCCTACGTCCTGAATCCAGATATGGGACAACGAGTTCCTTTCAAATTTCAGCTGTTAGTTCAGTAAACTAATCGGTCAGGCCATCCTTCGGAGCTTTTCTTGGAAAATAAAGATTGTCACAATGGGGGGGCCTGCAAGATTTAAATTTCTTATTTTTTTGACAAGTTATAATTCGACACGTCATGTCATGCGATCGAATAAAACGAGATCAAGTGTGCATTGGACTGTGTACCAAAATAGTCTTCAGTATCAATTGTCGAGATGACTTATGTCATTTTTTTAATCTTCAAAAGATGCAATCACCGAATTATATCGACTATATCAGAAAAACTTCCATATTGGAAAGAAATGAACAAAAATTGATATTTTGAAAGAATTTGACAACGAAATTATTCTACAGTATGTTTTCGAATGAGGGTTTGAGAACAAACTTCTCATTGACCCTGTATAATGACTAACAAAATATTGAATAAGCAAGTTGAAATTAATAATTTTATCTTCAGTTTTCTGGAATTATGTTGAAAATTGTACCAAGAATAAAGAAGAAACTTTGAGACCTCTGATTTCGCCAAATATCAAATTGTTGCGTTTATTTTGTATGTAAGTGTATTTCATATCATCTCAATCGACCTAGGAGGGCTGGGATAAAAATATTGAAAAATATCTCTTATTACAACTAGGGGAATATGAATAGTGAATTATTGATTCTGGCGAAATATAAAGCTGCTTATACTGAAGCGTATGAGGAACGGTGTCGACGAAAAAATTTTGCTAGAGTTTTTTGAAGATTCGGCATTTGGCTTGTTCTTGTTATTTTTGACGTATGAGCATAAGTTAGACTAGGGATTTCGTGAATATGGCCGTTCAAAATATTTTTTTCCTGGAAACTTCGGAACTACAGATTGAATTGGAATGAACTTTTGCACATAGATGGAGGAAAATGTATTCAAACTCCGTTGTCCAGATCCCATCACAAAGACTATAGATACCGTAGAAAATTCTAGCGAATTATCGAAAAATAAATTCGTCACTTAGCACTAACGTGAAGTCTGAAGTTTCGCCTTATTTAAAATTTTTTTTTGACAGCTGTCAAAAATGTCTTCAATTGGCTCCTGAAACTGTAGAATGAGAATCTACCTACAAAATGTAGAACGAGCGCCCAAAAGCACCTGACTTCACGGCAGTGCTTTTTGAGCGCTCGTACTACTCACACGAGGGCTATATAATTTCGTCGCGATGTATGTATTTTTCGAATTTTGGGCCGAAAATGGACTCAATCGACTATGTTCGACTCATTGATGACGAATCCGTCGGAAAATTTGAGTCTTGCCGTCCGACCGTTAACACGATAACTCTCGAACGAAACAACCTAGAGAATTGAAATTTTCAGTGTAGGTTCAGATCCCAATTGCCTCGGATGGATTCGTTAATGGGCAGAATTCCAGCAGGGGTTCCGTAAATATGGCCGTTCAAAATTTTGTTCTCCTGAATACTTCGAAACAACAGGTTCGATCGAGATGAAATTTGGTACTCAAATGGAAAATGAGGTGTTCAAACTACATTTGAAATTTTGTCCAGATCGAATGACCAAAACCATAGGAACCATAAAAAATTTTAACTTTCGAACGGAAACGCCTAGGGACTTGAAATTTTCAGGATAGGTGTGGTTCTCGAATGTCGTAATGACGTTTTTCTATGAGCAAAATTATACGAGGGGTTCCGTAAATATGGTCGTTTAAAATTTAGTTTCCTTGATAATTTCAAAACTACAGATTCGATCGTGACGAAATTTTGTATACTAATGGAAAATGATATATTCAAGCTACATTTCTCAAGATCACATGTCCAGAACTATAGAAACCATAAAAAATCATAACTTTCGAACGGAAAGGTCTAAGGATAGGTGTGGATCTGAAATGTCGCGTTCACGTTTATCAATGAGCAGAATTATACTAGGGGTTCCGTGAATACGGTCGTTTGAAATTTAGTTGTCTCGATAATTTCGAAACTGAGGATTCGATCGCGACAA
Source organism: Aphidecta obliterata (assembly GCA_963966015.1). Classification (NCBI taxonomy): domain Eukaryota; kingdom Metazoa; phylum Arthropoda; class Insecta; order Coleoptera; family Coccinellidae; genus Aphidecta; species Aphidecta obliterata. The sequence goes on along the minus strand of OZ014431.1, from coordinate 22,414,398 downwards.
AATTTTGTATTTTAATGATATATTGCCGTGGCGCAGTGGTTAGTGCATTCGACTTTGGTGCCGGTCTCCTTGATCGGTTCCGGGTTCGAATCCTCCGGTCGGTAAAGAAATTTTCTGACATGGAGCACGGGTTCCACAATTCACTGTTGGGTAAACAATTAACAGTGCTGTGCCTCAGGTGGCGTAAGGACACAGTAACAAAGCCTACACAGAACACAACCGGGTCTCCTAACTCGCACAAGCTCTGAGCTTCTGAGGGGTCTCACAGAAACCTAGGAGAGTCGGGATATAAACAATAAACAATCCAATTCAAGCTACATTTTGTTCAGATGGCATGACCAGAACCATAGAAACCATAGAAAATTATAACTTTTGAACGGAAAGGTCTAGGGACTTGAAATTTTCAGGGTAGGTTTGGATCACGAATTTCGCGGTCAGGTTCATCAATGAGCAAAATAAGACGAGGCGTTCCATAAATATGGCCGTTCAAAATATTTTTTTCTTGATCATTTCGAAACTACTGATTGGATTCGAATGAAATTTTGCAAATAGCTGAAGAATAATGAATTCAAACTGCGTGCCATTTTGTCCAGATCGCATTACCAAGACCATAGATACCATAACAAATTCTAGCGAATTATCGAAAAAAAAATTGATCAGCTAAAGCGCTGACGTGAAATCTGGAGTTTCGCCTTAGTTTCAGAATTTTTTTGACAGCTGCCAAAAAATTTTTCATTTTGTTTCTGAAACTAGACAATGCGAATCTACCTACAAGGTGGATGTACGAGCGCTCAAAAGATTCTGACTTCACGACAGTGCTTTACGTAATTTTTTCTTAGCAGTTTCGCATATATTTCCTAGGAGCAATACATTCGATGAACTTTTGATTCGATTGGTTGAAGAAATGAATCAATTATTATTAATTAAAGATCGAGGTTTTATAATCTCGCATACCATCGATCATATTTGGAAAATATGAATGATTGCTCTAGGTAAATTTTCATAAATTCAGTAATGAGAAATTTAGAAAAGCACTGCTGTGAAGTCAGGAGCTTTTGAGCGCTCGTTCATTCACCTTGTAGGTAGATTCGCATTCTCCAGTTTCAGAAACCAATTGAGAAGATCTTGACAGCTGTTAAAGAAAATTTCAGAGGCAAAAATTCAGACTTCACGTCAGTGCTATAGGTGACCAATTTTTTTTTCGATAATTCGCTAGAATTTTCTATGCTATCTATGGTCTTGGTATGCGATCTGGACAAAATTTTCCACGTAGTTTGAATACATTATTCTTCATTTATGTGCGAAATTTCATTTCAATCCAATAAGTAGTTTCGAAATAATCAGGAAAAAAATAGTTTGAGTGGCTAATTAACGAAACCTCCAGTCTAATTTTGCTCATTGATGAACGTGACCGCAAAATTCACGATCCGAACCTATCCTGAAAATTTCAAGTCCCTAGGCCTTTCCGTGCGAAAGTTATGATTTTATATGGTTTCTATGGTTCTGATCATGCGATCTGGAAAAAATGTAGCTAGAATATATCATTCTCAATTCAAATACAAAATTTCGTCACGATCAAATCCATAGTTTCGAAATTATCAAGAAAACTGAATTTCAAACGGTCATATTTACAGAACCCCTCGTCTAATTTTTTCTCATTTATGAACGTGACCGCAACATTCGAGATCCACGCCAATCCTGAAAATTTCAAGTCCCTAGGCCTGTCCATTACAAAGTTATAATTTTCTATGGTTCCTATGGTTCTGATCATACGAGCTGGATAATATTTCGCATGTAGTTTGAACACGTAATCCATCTGAGTGCAGAATTTCACCTCGATCGAATCTGTAGTTTCGAAGTAATCAGGAAAACAAAATTTCGAGCGGCCATATTTACGGAAGGCCTGGGCGAATTTGGCCCAATAACGGACTTAACGGCGGCAACTTGAAAATTTCAAGTTTCTAGGACATTCCGTTCGAGAGTTATCGTGAATATGGACGGCCGGACGGACGGACAGACTAGAATTTTTCGACAGATTCGTCATCAGTGAGTCGAACATAGTCATTTGAGACCATTTTCGGCTCAAAATTCGAAATAGACAGACATCGTGACGAAATGATATAGCCTTCGTGTAAGTAGTACGAGCGCTCAAAAAATGTTACCTCCGAATTCTCTTCGATACATATAAATACAAACTGAGCTGCGCCATTCAGTTTCATATTAAATCTCTCATTTGTCGAGAAACTTCTCTTCGGCTAGATGTCACATCTTGTATCCTCAAGCGTGGATGAAATATTCAACAGGTGTAACGCTGTTCCATCCAGAATCGCATTTCACTTCCTAAATAATTTAGTTTAACAGATTGTGAGAAGGTGAAGTGACTCTTCTTCATTCGAATGGAAGTCGTGTTAGTTTATTTTGAGGAATTCAAAGTTTGTACCATCATTTCGGCATTATGTACTCACATCATTAGTTGGGAAAGGCTCTATTCGTAGTCACATAATACTATATTATTCAATGAGCATATAATGACTGCTATAATTCTCGAGGATGAAGTTTGCGACACGAGCCGCAGGCGAGTGTCGCAAATCACTCAAGTGAATAATAGCAATTATATGCGAGTTAAATACTATACTTTGCAGCCTCCGCCGTATACGTGAATTACAGCCTCCGCCGTATACGTGAATTACAGCCTCCGCCGTATACGTGAATTACAGTCTCCGCCGTATACGTGAACCCTCTAAGTTGTTGTTCAAGGGAATTGAAGCAAGATGTATTCAGTTCTTCGTGTACAGTCCAACAGAAAAATTCTTTCTCAACAACAATTGTCGCAATCGAAATCCCTTAGATGTCCAAGAGTTGATTCGTAAGAATAGCAGTCCTCGTGGAAAAATATAAAACGTTAATCCCAGAAAATTCCAGTAAACCTCACAGGGGATTCTTCAAATTGAAGTTATAATCGCCTATAACAAGGATGATCCAAGATCAAAACTTCTTCAATTCAGAAACCTTCTCCACGTTTTCCAATATACTCAACCAATATTACAGTCACACAGACTATTCCATTGACACCTTATTCCCAAAGTTCACACAGAGATATCAACTGTCGAATTTGACAACCAAGAAAAAAAATTAAAAGAAATCGAAAATTATTTGATACTGCTATTCGGCAATTCCCATTGAGATGTTCTACTTGTATATACTAAATAAGGCATTCTGTAAATTCAAATCCATGGTAACCGCTATTAGTCCGGAAATCATACGTAGAAGCCAAAAAGATCTTACCCGTGACATAAGAGCTAACGGAATGACAATCGACTCTACAGTTAACCTCACAAATTCCAAAACAAAACAAACAGAAAGAACGAATTTCACCCATTCAAGCACGGAGATTCAGGAAATATCACATTACATTAGCGAGATGATAAATATGTAACGTACCAAAGAGGAAGGAATTCAAACATTGAAAATAGAAACGATAGCGTTAGGTGGAATTTCGCAATTTTCCATAGTGCATGGTGGAAATGAACAATGATGTGAAGTTATAACGTTACAACTTTGTCCACGACCTCATTGGTAGAATTGGAATAATTCTGCATTTTCAACATACCTAAAATAGAGTTGTCAAAATCGTCAACTTCATTTTCTGTGATTGCTGGAAATTGTCAAGCTTACCAGAAACGTCAAAACTCGATTCCGATTCTCCTCATTTATCTCATGTTACTATTTTTCAACTTCATTGCAAGATATTTCTCATCACATGCTTCAGAAAGAACTTTTTTTATTTCTGGACAAATGCGTTTGTCCACGACCGAATTTTGTGGCAATTTCATTATAAAGTATAAATACTTCATCGAAAATAAGTAGATTATGCAGATCGAAAGTGATGATGAATTGGTCTGTACTCCACCAGAAATCAGAGATGCTGCAAAAATCACTGAAATGGAACTTCTTCCGGAGAAATCACGAAATCTATACCTCTGAGTATTCAATAATTTCATGGATTGGAGAGCGGCAAATGAAATTGGATCATTTTCGGGGTCAGTTTTACTTGTATATTTCTCAAAATTATCAGCGAAATACAAATCATCAACATTATGGTCACATTATTCCATGCTCAAGAGCACGCTTGCCATACATGAAGGAATCGATATCGAAAACTATAAAAGACTGCGTTCACTTCTGAAAAGGAAAAAAGCTAGAGTTTCTTCTGCGGAAGAAATAAAAAAAGTTCTTTCTGAAGCTTGTGATGAGAAATATCTTGCAATGAAGGTGAAAAATAGTAACATGAGATGAATCAGTAGAATCGGAATCAAGTTTTGACGTTTCTCGTAAGCTTGACAATTTCCAGCAATCACAGAAAATTAAGTTGATGATTCTGACAGCTCTATTTTAGGTATGTTGAAAATGCAAAATTTTTCCAATTTTACCAATGAAGTCGTGGACAAAGTATAGTGTTTAACTCGCATATAATTGCTATTATTCACTTGGGTGATTTGCGACACTCGCCTGCGGCTCGTGTCGCAAACTTCACCCACGTGAATAATAGCAGTCATTATATGCTCATTGAATAATATACTATTTCTCGAAAATTCTCATTTATTTCGGAACACTTTTTGCACGCTTGTTTCTATGAACAAGAGCATTGTCATTTTGTCCAAATTACTGTAGCTTTCGAATTTTTAGACGAGCATTGTCTCAAACGAAAGATATAAATAATTTGAGCTCAAATTCAATCCTTCCGTCCAGCCGTAAACACCACAATTTGGTCAAAGGGTTCCGTAGATATAGCGAGCTGATAATTTTTGAGCGCTCGTACTACTTACACGAGGGCTTTAATCATTTCGTCACGATGTCTGTATTTTTCGAATTTTGAGCCGAAAATGGTCTCAATCGACAAGGTTTAACTCACTGATTACGAATCCGTCGAAAAATTCGGAACTGCCCGTCCGTATAAACGAAAACTCTCGAACAGAACGTCCTAGAAACTTGAAATTTTCAGGGTAGGTTCGAATCTCGAATGCCGCGATTGAGTTCGTTATTGGGCGAAATTCGACAAGGGGTTCCGTAAATATGGCCGTTCGAAATTTTGTTCTCCAGATGGCGAATGACGTGTTCAAGATACATGCGAAGTGTTGTCCAGATCGCATGACCAGAACCATAGAAACCATAAAAAATTATAACTCTGTAGTGGAAAGGCCTAGGAACTTGAAATTTTCAAGATACGTGTGGATCTCGAATGGTCACGTTCATAAACGAGCAGAATTAGAATAGGGGTTCCGTAAATATGGTCGTTTGAAATTTAGTTCTCTCGATAATTTCGAAACTTCGAATTCGATCAAGACAAAATTTTGTATTTTAATGGAGAAGAATATATTCAAGCTACATTTTGTTCAGATCGCATGACCAGAACCATAGAAACCATAGAAAATTATAACTTTCGAACGGAAAGGCCTAGGGACTTGAAATTTTCAGGGTATGTTTGGATCGTGAATGTCGAGGTCACGTTCATTAATGAGCAAAATAAGACTGGGGGTTTCGTTAATTAGCCATTCAAACTATTTTTTTCCTGGTTATTTCGAAACTACTTATTGGATTGAAATGAAATTTCGCACATAAATGAAGAATAATGAATTCAAACTACGTGGAAAATTTTGTCCAGATCGCATACCAAGACCATAGATACCATAGAAAATTCTAGCGAATTATCGAAAAAAAAATTGGTCACCTATAGCACTGACGTGAAGTCTGAATTTTTGCCTTAGTTTGAAATTCTCTTTGACAGCTGTCAAAATCTTTCCAATTGGTTTCTAAAACTGGAGAATGCGAATCTACCTACAAGGTGAATGAACTAGCGCTCAAAAGCTTCTGACTTCACGGCAGTGCTTTTCAAATTTTTTTTTAAACAAACTACAAGGTTCATACAATCGTATCTGAATTTTTATTTATTGGAGAAAAAATCGAACGGTTACATCGACGGCGGATTTAGCCTATTGAACAACTTGACTGCCGCATTCAAAACTTTTCTTTTGAGAGCTATGATGTTTCCGGAGGGGCGGACGGACATTAAAAATTCTTCATTTGTGACTCCAACCTGATGATTTGAGACCTTTCTCGATTCGAATCCAGAAATTGCTGGTATTTGAGCTCTGGTTCATAACACAAGCCCACAAAAACGGTTTCCCTCAATCCCCTATCAAATTCTCTGTGTTGATGAAATTTGCGCTTATGGTACACAGAAAGACTGGAAGAATATTAACCGACAATCTACTGTACGGAATTAGAATGCCACTGAATCCTATAGGTCAAAAAAATCAGCATTAAAAGTGGAAATAAATCCAGGCAGACATCTTATAATGAAAATGTTTTCAGTTAGGTTCTAGCATGAACTGTTTTCGTACCCCTAGTCCAATTTTGCTCATAGATAAACGTGAACATGACATCCGAGATCCACACCTATCCTGTACATTTCGAGTCCCTAGCCTTTCCGTTCGAAAGTTATGATTTTCTATGGTTTCTATGGTTCTGGTCATGCTTCCGGAATAAATGTAGCCTGAATATATCATTTCCTATTAAAATACAAAATTTCGTCACGATGGAATCCGTAGTTTTGAAATTATCAAGAAAACTAAATTTCAAACGACCATATTTACGGAACCCCTATTCCAATTTTGCTCATAGATAAACGTGAACACGACATCCGAGATCCACACCTATCCTGTAAATTTCGAGTGCCTAGCCTTTCCGTTCGAAAGTTATGATTTTCTATGGTTTCTATGGTTCTGGTCATGCTTCCGGAAAAAATGTAGCTTAAATATATCATTATCCATCAGTATACAGAATTCGTAGTTTCGAAATTATCAAGAATACTAAATTTCAAACGACCATAGTCACGGAACCCCAAGTCTAATTCCGCTCATAGATAAAGGTGATCACGACATTCGAGATCCACGCCTATTCTGAAATTCCCTAGGCCTTTTCGCTCGAAAGTTATAATTGTCTATAGTTTATATGGTTTTGTCCATGCCATCTGGACAAAATTTCGCATGTAGCTTGAACACGTCATTCTCCATTTGAGTGCAAAATTTCTTCTCGATCGAATCTGTATTTTCGTAGTTATCAGGAGAACAAAATTTCGGACGGCCATATTTACGGAACCCCTGGTGGAATTCTGTCCATTAACGAACTCAACCGCGTCATTTGTAAACTGAACCCACACTGAAAATTTCAAGATTCTAGGTCGTTCCGTTCGAGAGTTCTCGTGTATACTGAAGGACGGACAGACTTGAATTTTCCGACGGATTCGTCATCAGTGAGTTGAACCTTGTCGATTGAGACCATTCTGATATAGCTCTCCTGTAAGTAGAACGAGCGCTCAAAAATTAAAGAGAGGTCCATTTTCTGAATCGGTTTCAAGAAAGAAACCACGTTTCAAACATCCAAAAAACTTTATTGGAACACCCTTAACGTCGCATATTTCTGTTATTGATTTTGATGCACAGATAATTATTACTGCCTGCAACTAACCTACGACATTAAATCCTCCATTATCCTTCACCATCAAAACCACCACTTGATTCAACGAGATTAATTGAATGTCACGGAAGTCGTGCTGTGGCTTTACGAATCCTTCATAGAAAGCCAGAGTTTGTGAATTCAGCAGACTTGAAACCTCATTTGTGTTTGATCCAGTGAAGTCGTGCTTTGACATACATTATTAACGGGATCTCTGTCCCTATCTGTTTAATGGCAGTAAATCAAGCCCTTTCGTAATCATTACGTATGGTCTCGGATATTTGTCGTATATTTCAAATATTTTATATGTAGGTATCATTTTTGAGCGCTCGTACTACTTACACGAGGGCTATATCATTTCGTCACGATGTCTGTATTTTTCGAATTTTGAGCCGAAAATGGTCTCAATCGACTATGTTCGACTCACTGATGACGAATCCGTCGGAAAATTCGAGTCTGTCCGTCCGGCCGTCCGTCCGTCAGCACGATAACTCTCGAACGGATCAACCTAGAGACTTGAAATTTTCAGTGTAGGTTCAGATTCCGAATGCCTCGGTTAAGTTCGTTAATGGGCCAAATTCCACCAGGGGTTCCGTAAATATGGCCGTTCAAAGTTTTGTTTTCCTGATTACTTGAAAACTACAGATTCGATCGAGATGAAATTTTGCACTCAGATGAAGAATGGGGTGTTTTAGCTACATGCGAAATTTTGTCCAGATCGCATGACCAGAACCATAGAAACCATAGAAAATTGTAACTTTTGAACGGAAATGCCTAGGGACTTGAAATTTTCAGGATAGGTGTGGATCTCGAATGTCGTGATCACGTTCATCTATGAGCAACATTATACAAGGGGTTCCGTAAATACGGTCGTTTGAAATTTTGTTTTCTCGATAAATTCGAAACTTCGGATTCGATCGAGATGAAATTTTGTATTTTAATCGAGAATGATATATTGAAGCAATATTTTGTCCAGATCGCATGACCAGAACCATAGAAACCATAGAAAATTGTAACTTCTGAACGGAAAGGCCTAGGAACTTGAAATTTTCAGGGTGGGTTTGGATCGCGAATATCGCGGTCACGTTCATCAATAAGCAAAATGAGACTAGGGGTTCCGTAAATATGGCCGTTCAAAATATTTTTTTCCAGATTGATCAGCTGAAGCAGCGACATGTTTCGCCTAAGTTTCAGAATTTTTTTTTGACATTTGTTTGACAGCTGTCAAAAATTCCTTCAATTGGTTTCTAAAACTGGAAAATGCGAATCAACCTACAAGGTGCATGTACGAGCGCTCAAAAGCCCCTGCCTTCACGGCAGTGCTTTTCGTAATTTTTTTTAATTACCTTGTATAATTTCGTTTCTTCAAAAAAAAACTTCAAATTATCGAGAACATTATAGGTATGTCGATTCGACAAATCAAATAATCCAAAGCTTTCTGTTAAAGGAACTAAGTAAATACCATTCTTTAATTGCAGAGATAAGTGAGCCTTTCGAAGGGCTCTGGGACATTTTTAAACAATGAAGGACAACGAAAGACGAAAATGATCTATCGAAATATCTTTCAAATATCAAACATTCACATATTCACAACTCACCATCAGATCGATGGGTTCCTATTGGTCGATATTGAATTTCGGATGATGAATACTTTGTTCTGTTTTTAGGGTTCGCAGCGAAATGGTAGGAAAGAAACCCTTATAATTTCGTTTTTTCCATCCGTCTATCATAAGCATTTTACTAGAAAACTATTGTTACCTCAAAGAATGAATTTGAGGGGCAGGAAGCTTCTAGGAATTGATATGGGAAAGAAGAGTCAAAGAACAGCTGTAAAAAATTGGGAAAGCACTCGCCATGCATTTAAGTGCAATTTTATTGCACATTAGCGTTTGGAGTATCGTCAGATCAGCGGCGTAACTACACAGGTGCAAACAGGTGCAGTGCACCGGGGCCCCCAAGCGCTGACCAGCAAGCCCCGTTTGAACTAGCTGAAAAAACTTAACATGTGAAAATTTTAAAAGAAACTCTATGTGACTAATATGAAATATATAAATCAGCGCTGTACCAATTCTAATTTTTCAGCGCTCGTACTACTTACACGAGGGCTATATCATTTCGTCACGATGTCTGTATTCTTCAAATTTTGAGCCGAAAATGGTCTCGATCGACTATGTTCGACTCACTGATGACGAATCCGTCGGAAAATTCGAGTCTGTCCGTCCGTCCGTAAGCACGATAACTCTCGAACGGAACAACCTAGACACTTGAAATTTTCAGTGTGGGTTCAGTTCCCGAATGCCTCGGTTGAGTTTGTTGATGGGCCAAATTCCACCAGGGGTTCCGTAAATATGGCCGTTCAAAGTTTTGTTTCCCTGGTTCCTTGAAAAATACAGATTTGATCGAGATGAAATTTTGAACTCAAATGGAAAATGAGGTGTTCAAGCTACATGTGGAATTTTATCTAGATCGCATGACCAGAACCATAGAAACCATAGAGAATTGTAACTTTTGAACGGAAACGCCTAGGGACTTGAAATTTTCAGGATTGGTGTGGATCTCGAATGTCGTGATCACGTTCATCTATGAGCAACATTATTCTAGGGGTTCCGTAAATATGGTCGTTTAAAATTTAGTTTTCGTGATAATTTCAAAACTACAGATTCGATCGTGACGAAATTTTGTATACTAATGGAGAAATTTATATTCAAGCTACATTCATCCAGATCACATGACCAGAACCATAGAAAATCATAACTTTAGAACGGAAACGCCTGGGGACTTGAAATTTTCAGGATAGGTGTGGATCTGAAATGTCACGTTCACGTTTATCAATGAGCAGAATTATACTAGGGGTTCCGTAAATACGGTCGTTTGAAATTTTGTTTTCTCGATCATTTCAAAACTACGGATACGATCGAGATGAAATTTTGAATTTTAATCGAGAATGATATATTAAAGCAATATTTCGTCCAGATCGCAAGACCAGAACCATAGAAACCATAGAAAATTGTAACTTTTGAACGGAAAAGCCTAGGAACTTGAAATTTTCAGGGTGAATTTGGGTCGCGAATATCGCGGTCACGTTCATCAATGAGTAAAATTAGACTAGGGGTTCCGTAAATATGGCCGTTCAAAATATTATTCTCCTGGTAGATTCGAAACTACTGATCGGATTGGAATGAAATTATGCACCTAGCTGAGGAATAATGTATTCAAACAACGTGCAAAATTTTGTCCAGATCGCATCACCAAGACCATAGATACCGTAGAAAGTTCTAGCGAATTATCGAAAAAAACTTGATCAGCTGAAGCACTGACATGAAGTCTGGAGTTTCGCATAAGTTTCAGAATTTTTTTGACAGCTGTCAAAAATTACTTCCATTGATTTCTAAAACTGGAAGATGCGAATCTACCTACAAGGTGCATATACGAGCGCTCAAAAGTTCCTGCCTTCACGGCAGTGCTTTTCGTAATTTTTTATAATATAACGTACCTAATCGGTTTTTTCATTAGAATTTTAGTCACGTTACATTGAATTATATTTTTCTACGCTTTCGTACCGTGCAATATTTCTCTTGTCCCTTATATCATAACAAGTAGGTACTTTTTCACCGCTCGTAGCACTGGGTGTCATAAAAAACCACCGCTCGCTCTCCTTGCCACCCAGATTGAGATGCACATTTATTTAATACATATTTTTCTCTTCCATCTACAAGTACGAAATTCTCGAAATTTAATTTTTTGTGAATTGAAAAATATTGTTCAAAATCGGAACAAAAATATTATGCCGCTCGTGTAATAGGTAATAAGTAATTTCCCTGCCCACATGCCTAATCAACCCCACAACTTGCACAATAAATTGGTGTATAGTCGTCGAAACCCGTTTTATTTCAAGATACCATCAATGGTGGAAAGTACTGAAGAATAATGCTACAAACATTTATGAAACAACTAGATGATGAAGAAATACAGTTTGCATATTTTCAACAAGATATGAAAACAGCCTACAATACTCGTGCAAATCTCAGCTATATGCAGAAATGTAATGACAACCGTGTTATAAGTCAAGGACACCAGCCTTTTTTGAGCGCTCGTTCTATTTACACGAGGGCATTATCATTTCGTCACGATGTCTGTATTTTTCGAATTTTGAGCCGAAAATGGTCTCAATCGACAGATTTCGACTCACTGATGACGAAGCTGTCGAAAAATTCTGAACTTAAGATGTTCATGCTGGACCTCAACTGAACACATTCCAATCATTAAATTTTTTCCTGAATTAATTTCCGATACCTAGGCCTTCAATTAGGTATTGTGTACGATTCCTAGAATTTTATCAATTATTTTGAGGAATACAATGAGTATTTCACGAAACATTCATGAAATGAAGGAATCAGAATCAGGCGGAGATAATAAAAATTTGTGTGAAATTTGGAATACAAAACAGGCCATCAAGGCGGAGTCCATTATTCGCAAATTCTTCTTGTTCACCCAGTCTTGGAGAATGAATAAAAAGAAAATGGCGTGGACCCATACCGTTTTATTACACTGCCGCCAAACCCATTTCCACTCTAGGCTGCCAGCTTCCAAGCCATAGCACCAGATCAATACTCCAACAAACTAACGTGATTCGAATATTTCCTCTATAATGGAATTATGAGGAAACTCATAATATTTTCAGTGCAAGAATTAATTACACCTCATAATGAATTCACCATTTCTTTGCTGGTTTCTACGAACAGGAGGTCTATCATTTTGCCCAAATATCTGTAACTTTCGAGTTTTGAGGCAAGTATTGGCTCAAACGTTCAGGTCGGACTGACAGAATCAGTGGTCAAATTCAAGCATGTCCGTCCGTCCATCCTTTTTAAAATCACAAAACATATGCGACTTCAATCAAAGATTTATACAGGGTGTTTCATGAGTGCTTGGCCATAGCTTAGTGGTGAATGCAGGTCATTCAGGCCTTTCAGAAAAGTTGCTTGTTTTGTATCCTAAGGCTATTAGTTTACGAGATACAGGGTGATTTATGGTTTTCGGCCTGAATTTACGATACTCATGAAACACCCTGTAGAAACGAATGATTCAACTCAACAATTAAAAAAAAATTAATTGCTTATTTTCATATTGAGTTCTGTTGCTGCATAGATTCTGCCTTGATTGATTCTCATCATGTTATCTTCTGTATGGATTCAGCATTCGGCTTGATTCAATATTGTAGCTCGAACAAAAGAGAGTTCGTGTTGAGTTAGTTGGTACGTAACAATTTGTTACGAGTTCTTCTACGTCCTACTGATCGACATGAATCCATTACCTTCCATATATGAACATATCGAAATATTTTCTTATTAAAATAGCCAAATAACCATGCCCAATTGTACCTATGGCTTTCTCGGCATCTGACTGCTCTTTATGATGGTCATACATCAATATAGTTCATTATTTGCAATGCATATAAAATTCAGAGCGAAATCCTGTCGCATCATCGTCAGTAAGGTCATACATATCCTGATTCGTAAGATCTCACTAGGATAAAAAGTCATTCCACATAAATTTATTCGCCTTTTTTCATCTGTATTTGCAGAGGAACGAAGCTGTAAGCTGTGAAATGTGTTGCGGGGTTACTGCACCACAGATCAGTTGTTCTTTTTGGATAAAGCCCTGCTGTCTCGTACGCTTATGCCTCAATTTTCTCTTATTTGAATTTGTGTCACCAGTTTTTCCGTATGCTAGCGCGTGTTGTCAAGGTTATCGGGATGTGAAAATGGGTGGAATTGGAATAAATGGGACTGTGTTGACTGATGTAATTGGCCAAGCTGGTATTAGTTTTATGAAAGGGGGGAATTGAAGTTCGTTTTCCCCTGATCCAAATGTATAAGGACAAATATGGGAATATGAAAATGTATCTGAATAGAAAAGATTTATTCATATCGTACCTACTGTATTAGCTGAGCAACCACGTAAGTACCTGAATCTTATACTTTTCAACCAGCGACTTCCTACAGGGTGTTTCAGAATAATATGCTGATCCTTGAGGGTGAATACACAGGTGATATTATTTAGGAAAGTTCGAATAAACTTTTCAACTTTTGGCAACTTTTGTTGAAATTTGGAAAGAAAAAACTTCAATACCTTCTTAAATATTCTCTTCAAATATTAAACAAGCCCTCAAAGCAATAATAGCCATTGTTCGATGTAAAATATTATTGATAATTCCACCAGTGGCGTTAGTACGGGATGTTTCTGCTTTTACTTGAAATGATAGATTCACGACTTAGATCCATTCGCACTTTTTTTCTTAATTTCACCACAGGATTCACCCCCTGTAAGGCTACATCATATTTTGAAATACCCTCTAGATTTCCTCGACCAGCTTTGCTATGAAGGATTAATACCAGAAACCAGGTATCCAAAAATATGTAGCAGGTATATACTATAATTGTTTCAAGATATACTTGGTATGTGCGCTGTTTACATACTGAAATATAAAGAAAATCGTTATGAAAAATTTTTTTTACGATTCTTGGATCTATTTCTAGTTATTCGTAAACAAGAATTTTTATTATGAATAAAAATCGAAAATTACCATCTTTCCTGAGTCATCTTCTTCAAATAGATCACGACAAACATTGTTTCTAAAAATTCCATTGATAATCAAAAAATTAAGAAAAGCACTGCCGTGAAGGCAGGAGCTTTTGAGCGCTCGTACATGCACCTTGTAGGTAGATTCGCATTTTCCAGTTTCAGAAATCAATTGAAGGAATTTTCGACAGCTGTCAAAAAAATTCTGAAACTTGGGCGAAACTCCAGAATTCATGTCAGTGCTTCAGCTGATCAATTTTTTTTCGATAATTCGCTAGAATTTTCTACGGTATCTATGGTCTTGGTGGTGCGATCTGGACAACATTTTGCACGTAGTTTGAATACATTATTACTCAGCAAGGTGCAGAATTTCATCCCAATCCGCTCGGTATTCTCGGAACTATCAGCAAAAAAATATTTTGAACGGCCATATTTACTGAACCCCTAGTCTAATTTTGCTCATTGATGAACATGACCGCGATATTCGCGATCCAAACCCACCCTGAGAATTTCAAGTTCCTAGGCCTTTCCGTTCGAAAGTTACAATTTTCTATGGTTTCTATGGTTCTGGTCATGAGATCTGGACAAAATATTGTTTTAATATATCATTCTCGATTGAAATACAAAATTTCATCTCGATCGAATCCGTAAATTATCGAGAAACCAAAATTTCAAACGACCGTATTTACGGAACCCCTAGTATAATTTTGCTCATAGATGAAACTGATCACGACAATCGAGGTCCACACCTATCCTGAAAATTTCAAGTCCCTAGGCCTTTCCGTTCGAAAGTTATGATTTTCTATGGTTCGAGTCATGTGATCTGGAGAAATGTAGCTTGAATATATCATTCTCCATAAGTATACAAAATTTCGTCACGATCGAATCTGTAGTTTTGAAATTATCAAGAAAACTAAATTTCAAACTACCATATTTACGGAACACCTTGTATAATTTTGCTCATAGATGAACCTAATCACGACATTCCAGATCCACACCTATCCTGAAAATTTCAAGTCCCTAGGGGGTTCGATCGAATCTGTAGTTTCGAAGTAATAAGGAGAACAAAATTTTGAACGGCCATATTTACGGAACCCCTGGTGGAATTCTGCCCATTAAAGAACTTGACCGAGGCATTTGGGATCTGAACCTACACTGAAAATTTCAAGTCTTTAGGTTGATCCGTTCGAGAGTTATCGTGCTGACGGCCGGACGGACGGACAGACTCGAATTTTTTGACGGATTCGTCATCAGTGAGTCGAACATAGTCGATTGAGACCATTTTCGGCTCAAAATTCGAAAAATACAGACATCGTGACGAAATGATATAGCCCTCGTGTAAGTAGTACGAGCGCTCAAAAATGTAACAATCGAATTCGTACCTATCATTTCACCTATTGATAAGAGTAAAATGCGATAAAAATGGCAAAAACCAGTTTTATGAAACATGAAAGATTTACTCCAACAAAGAACTTTCTTTATACATATACACAATATTGATTCAAAGTATCTCCGCTTCGAAGTTTTTTAGACTGCAAATTATGGCGATTATGGAAAAAGGTGGGAATATAAAATAATTATGGTGCATGCGGCAAAATTTTCGGATGGAAAAATAAGAACAACTTGCGATCGGAATGGTCGACTTACTGAACGCACCATAGTTTATGCTATCTAGTATTTTTCCACCCAATTTTCCTTATTGGACGATGAGCGACAGAAAAGATCACGTCTCGCGCATATTGAAAATAATATAGCAGCAGTAGACGAGAGCGTGCGTGATAACCGTGACCAATCGATTTGCCACCGTTGCCAACAGCTTGTTTTATTGTTTTATGATAATATGCAACAACTAGGTCCTGCTCATGTGATGTGTTGATAATCTAAGTTATTGGATGAAGGAATAAGAATTTTATAAATGAATAATTGTATCGCAATGACCATGTCCGTGAACATGCAAGTATTCCATATGTATCTAAGTGAAGGTTCCGGTTTAAAATCATCAAGAATCCCTAATGCCATCAGTCGCATAGCGCTTGAGAATTTTGGAGAATCATCTCAATGAGCAGCTGATGTCCTGTATACTTATAGCTGTGAATCCGCCGCCTTATTTTTGAGCTTATTGTAAGGCTGAGATCTAAAAGAAAATGCAGCTACATATAGGCTTTGGCAGCTAGATTTATGTTGTAATGCTGACCCATTATTATATATCACCTCAAGCAAAAAAAAGTATACGATACAACTTATAACAATTGTTCAAAATTACCAAGATGTTCAATACATTTTACACATTGTTTTCGCACTAAATCTTTGAACCTGCAAAGTTCACAACGTTTCTGACGCATTTCTGCACAACACAAATTCATTCTTTCGATCAGATCCTCCCGAGTCTGAATGCGAATTTGATATACTTTTTCTTTCAAGGTGTTCCAGACATAAAAACCCAAAGAGTAAGGTCGGGGCTTCTTGGTGGCCATCTAACCGGACCATACTTCCAATCCATAGCACCACAAAATATTCATTCATTAAGTCCCGCACATTCCGGCTATTATGAGCTAGGCAACGATCCATTTCAAACAAGACATTTTATTTGTAAGCCTGAGGCATTTCATCAAATATGTCTCCTAAGCTGCTTTGGATAGATGTTATGAATTCTTCAGCGTTGAGGCGATCGGGAAGTATTAATAGTTTGAAAAGTTCACCTCTCATGACTTCCAACGCATGATTGTGCGGGACTTAATGAATGGATATTTAGGGGTGCAATGGATTGGAAGGTACGGTCCGGCAAGATGGCCACCAAGGAGCCCCGACCTAACGCCTTTGGATTTTTATGTCGGGAACACCTTGAAAGAAGAAGTTTATCAAATTCGCGTTCAGACTCGAGAGGATCTGATCAAAAAAATAAATTTGTGCTGTGCAGAAATACGTCTGAAAGGCTGTGAACTTCGCAGGGTTACGAAAACGATATGTAAAATGTATCAAACAATTGTTATAAGTAATAATAGTATGTTTTCTTTACATTTTTTCATAAACTCTGTATTTTTGAAAATTTAGTTTTTTCGTTTAAATTATTTTGATTCGACAGATAAATTTATGATTATCATGAGGAATACTTTAATATTCAATCAAAAAGGGCTTAACAATACAGCAATTTCAGGTTTGGAATACTTCGACTTTTTAGTTGTTATCTTTGCGCCATGATATTAGGGCAGAAGACAAGCAGCAAGCACAAAGCTTGATATGCCATTCGAAAGCACACTAAATGAGGTATTTTTCGATGAAAAGGAAACATGTTCATAATCAATGATTTTTCAACGATAAAACGCTTTGAAGAATATGACTCATTTTGTTCACTTCAAAATCGTGATATTCATATCCTTACCACGCAAGTAGTAAGAGTTTTTTGACACAAAAATTCTTATCTTGTTGCAAATTTGGTACCGTTTCCAGATATGTGGTATAATTGATTTTATGGAAAAACTTGAAATATTTCCGTGAAATTATTTTTAAATTGAAGAATAACCGTCAACATTTCGACCATGTGTTATATGACTTTTTTGTTCCAAATCACATGTACTATCTCCCCTTGAAGTTTGGCCTTTGAAAGTAGACACCCTGTATAATGAAAAAAATTTAATGTCCAAGAGCAACACCTCCGGCCACGTGGAGATCAGCACAACCTTTGCGGTACAGTGAAAGCTCTTAACTGAATCGGCCTTGGAGGTGATGATAAAGAGTGATCATGTCATCCTTCTCCATAATGTCAAATTCTAATTTAAATATTGAAGTGTTTGTGCACCTCGGTTGTTTCGACGTTTGCTTCGGATAATAACTGATCGCAAAGTGCAAAGAAAAGCCATTTTGAAAAGCTTTTTCGATCAGGATATTGGCAAGTACTCATTCCATCTGATACCTTAATTGGAACTAGTTTTGACGTTGATTTGAAACTCATTTCCTTTGGATCCCTGATTATTTATTCGGTTTGTTTACTTCCGGCTTTCGTTGACATTATGTTTGTAGGAGATATCACCGTCGACTCCTCAGCTGGAAACGACGTATGTACGGGGTGCATCCATTTCAGAGACTTCGGTATACTGTCAGTGGCGGATTAACCGGTACGCTTAGTACGCTTAAGCGTAGGGCCCCGAGGTCCACAGGGGCCCCCGATCGGAATCAAAATTTCTTCAGAATGAAAATTCGTCTTGCAAGTGAATATGAATAATAATGAAGAATAACTTCTAAATTTTCAGTCACACGAAACGCAACCAGACCTAGAGCAAAATTCAGCTGTCAGTAAAACAATAACATCAAATCAAAGGTTCAGCATCCGCATGGTTTCTCCAATTATTCTTATCGGCCTGCAATAAATTCCCGCAACGGTGGCAGTAAAGTTGTCGGCATCCCTTTGAAATATCGGTACATGCGACCATCGATATTGGAGGGATGCAAGACACTTGTTTTGCATTTCTCAGTTTTGAAGTTTGGGTATAATGATATTTTAAATTTAAAGGCTTTGAAGCATATTTACATGGATGAAACAGAGAAGACAGATTGTAGAAATGAAGCCAAAAATATATTCAAAAAGCTAACCAACTTAGAATACGCTATGCTTACAGTTTTTGGGAAACAATTCTAGAACGCTTCGAGAAAGTTTCTTCCAAACTTCAAACACCTTATTTGGATTTACAATGTGGATACTATTCATTGGAATCTTTAGTCATTTTCAGGGGAAATAACGACAAAAACTGATTCACAAACGGACCAGATAGAGGCACAAGCTAAAGAAATAAGTAATAATGATATTGAACTCTGAATACTCTCAGAGTGCGTCCAATAAACGCATTAGAAAAAAATTTAGAAAAGCACTGCCGTGAAGTCAGGAGCTTTTGAGCGCTCGTTCATCCACATTGTAGGTAGATTCGCATTCTCCAGTTTTAGAAACCAATTGAAAAGATTTCGACAGCTGTCAAAGAAAATTTCAAACTAAGGCGAAAATCCAGACTTCACGTCAGTGCTTTAGTGCACAAGAAAGAGCAGGGTGATCACTGTTTTCTCGGACTACGGGAAAATCGCACCTCCCCACTTCAACTGTTTCGTTAGATGAAATTAAATCAAGAATTCTATTTCTACAGTTTTCTGAGGTATTAAATTGTTGCAAACCGAACAATCCCAGAAACTGAATATATGCCCTTTCTATATTAGATAAGTCATCAATTTCAACAAGTTCTTTTACCCGCGGAATATTGAAATCGCCCATTATTACAATATCTGCATGAAGCTCGAAACTAATTCTCTCCACACTATCAAAAAAACAACTATATGACCGAAATGGAGATCCAGTGAGCAATTTTTTTTTTCGATAAGTCGCTATGATTTACTACGGTATTTATGGTCTTGGTAATGCGATCCGTACAAAATTTCCCACGTAGTTTGAATACATTATTCTCCATCTATGTGCGAAATTTCATTCCAATCCAATAAGTAATTTCGAAATTATCAGGAAAAAATACTTTGAACGACCATATTTACGGAACCCCTAATCTAATTTTGCTCATTGATGAAAGTGATCGCGAAATTGGCAATCCGAACCTATCCTGAAAATTTTAAGTCCCTAGGCCTTCCCGTTCTAAAGTTATGATTTTCTATGGTTTCTATGCTTCTAATCATGCGATCTGGAAAAAATGTAGCTCGAATTTATCATTCCCAATTTAAATACAAAATTTCGTCAAGATCAAATCCATAGTTTTAAAATTATCAAGAAAACTGAATTTCAAACGACCATATTTACGGAACCCCTAGTCTAATTTTGCTCATTGATTAAAGTGATCGCGAAATTCGCAATCCGAACCTATCCTGAAAATTTCAAGTCCCTAGGCCTTTCCGTTCAAAAGTTATGATTTTCTATGGTTTCTATTGTTCTGATCATGCGATCTGGAAAAAATGTAGCTAAAATATATCATTCTCAATTTAAATACAAAATTTCGTCACGATCAAATCCATAGTTTTGAAATTATCAAGAAAACAGAATTTCAAACGACCATATTTACGGAACCCCTAGTCTAATTTTGCTCATTGATGAACGTGATCGCAACATTCGAGATCCACACCTATCCTGAAAATATCAAGTCCCTAGGCCTTTCCATTACAAAGTTATAATTTTTTATGGTTTCTATGGTTCTGGTCATGCGAGCTGGACAAAATTTTGCATGTAGCTTGAACACGTAATTCTCCATCTAATCGCAAAATTTCACCTCGATTAAATCTGTAGTTTCGAAGTAATCAGGAAAACGAAATTTCGAGCAGCCATATTTACGGAACCCCTGCGCGAATTTTGCCCAATAACGAACTTAACCGCGGCATTCGAGATTCGAACCTGCCCTGAAAATTTCAAGTTCCTAGGATATCCGTTCGAAAGTTATCGTGTATACGGACGGACGGACAGACTCGAATTTCCAACGGGTTCGCCATCAGTGGGTCGAACATTGTCGTTTGAGACCATTTTCGGCTCAAAATTCGAAAAATACAGACATCGTGACGAAATGATATAGCCCTCGTGTAAGTAGTACGAGCGCTCAAAAAATGCTCACGAATAGGGAAACTCAAATGCCAATACTTTTTGGAAAAGATAAATTCAGGGTCGAGATCTTGAATAGACTGTTAGATTTCCTGGTTGCCCGTCAAAACTCCGTCTATCGAGATATAACTGTGCAATTTAAATGTATGTATATTCGATTCGATATAGGGGATCTTTCGCAAGACATTGAAACGGACAGTTTCAAAGCGCTCTTGGAGAATTATGAAGGCGATCTTGATGAACGAATTATTAGTGAAGCATCTCAGTTCAAAGAATATCTAAAACTCTTAAAACTTGGAAAAAAAACGAGTTGTTCGCAGATGTCGAAAATAATCTATGATAAGGGAATGATAGAAGTTTTTTCGAACTTATATATAGTTTTGAAGTTATTTTTAACATTGCCAATCACGAGTTGCGATAAGTAGAAGAGCGTTCATTTTCCAAGTTATCCATAATAAAAAATAAATATAGAACAGTTATGAAGGAAAACAGACTGCAGTTCTTAGGAATACTTTCGATTGAAAGTGATATAACGAAGAGTCTGGATTATGAGGCTGCAAAAAAAGAATTTGCAGACATGAATATAAGGAAAAAAGTTTACTTACTTAGTTTTTCGGTATTTCATATTATTTTTCATTTTCCAATAATTTGTTCATGTTAATTTGTTTTTTTTGTAAAAAAAAATATTGATTTCTATTATGTACCTGATATACTTTTTCAAGTTGTTCACATTATGTTGATTTCTATTCTTTTGTTTTATTTGAATTGATGTATCCTATATTTTATCAATGAAATTTATGTTTGTTTTGAAAAAACCGAATTCAGATTCAAAAATTTTTTTTAAAGAAAAAGTTGAGTGGGGGCCCCGAAAGTTTTCAAGCGTAGGGCCCCGGAAATCGTCGATCCGCCCCTGTATACTGTGTAACCTTATTCTATTGGGTACTGGTGTAACATATTCCCCATTCTGTTTGTTATCCGACGGCCCTCTTCAGTGGCGCAGCTAGGATTTTGTTTTGGGGGGGGCTGAACTGAACAATTAATAATGAAACTAGAAATATACGAAAGATGGGAAAAAAAATTCGAAAATGACGAAAAGCACTGCCGTTAATTCAGGAGCTTTTGAGCGCTCGTTCATCCACCTTGTAGGTAGATTCGCATTCTTCAGTTTTAGAAAACAAATGGAAAGATTTTGACAGCTGTCGAAGAAAATTGGTGACCAATTTTTTTTCGATAATTCGCTGGAATTTTCTACGGTATCTATGGTCTTGGTAATGCGATCTGGACAAAATTTTCCACGTAGTTTGAATACATTATTCTTCATGTATGTGCGGAATTTCATTCCAATCCAATAAGTTGTTTCGAAATTATTAGGAAAAAAATTGTTTGAACGGCTATATTTACAGAACCCCTAGTCTGATTTTGCTCATTGATGAACGCGACCGCGAAATTTGCGATCCGAACCTATCCTGAAAATTTCCAGTCCCTGGGTCTTTCCGTTCGAAAGTTATGATTTTCTATAGTTTCTATGGTTCTGATCATGCGATCTGGAGAAATGTAGCTCCAATATATCATTCTCAATTCGAATACAGAATTTTATCACGATCAAATCCATAGTTTTGAAATAATCAAGAAAATTGAATTTC
The DNA here is from genome assembly GCA_963966015.1 of Aphidecta obliterata. Taxonomy (NCBI): domain Eukaryota; kingdom Metazoa; phylum Arthropoda; class Insecta; order Coleoptera; family Coccinellidae; genus Aphidecta; species Aphidecta obliterata. The sequence goes on along the minus strand of OZ014431.1, from coordinate 22,392,087 downwards.
AAACGGCCATATTTGAGGAACCCCTTGTCAAATTCTGCTCATTGATGAAAGTGACCGCAACATTGAAGATCCAAACCTATCGTAAGAATTTCAAATCCCTAGGCCTTTCCATCACAAAGTTATAATTTTCTATGATTTCTATGGTTCTGGTCATGCGAGCTGGACCAAGATTTGCATGTAGCTTGAACACGCAATTCTCCACCCGAGTGCAAAATTTCACTTAGATCTAATCTGTAGTTTCAAAGTAAACAGGAGCACAAAATTTCGAGCGGCCATATTTACGGAACCCCTCAGCGAATTTTGCCCAATAACGAATTTAACTGCGGAATTCGAGATTTAAACCTACTCTGAAAATTTCAAGTTTCTAGGACATTCCGTTCGATAGTTATCGTGTATACGGCCGGCCGGACGGACAGACTCGAATTTTTCGACGGATTCGTCATCAGTGAGTCGAACATAGTCGATTGAGATCATTTTCGGCTCAAAATTCGAAAAATACAGACATCGTGACGAAATGATAGAGCCCTCGTGTAAGTAGTACGAGCGCTCAAAAAGGAAGGAATAATAAAACAAAGAATCAATGAACAATCCAATTCAAGAATTCATAATTTCTCAATATTTAATTTTCAAATTTTCTATAATCGATTGATTTTTTTTTCGTTCCCTTACGAGGTTAGACCTTTTTGATAATATCAAATATTCAGCCGTCTTTCAGATGTTCCTAATATATCTAATACGTCGTCAATATTGAATTCGAAATCATAATATACCTTTTGAAGGTGAGGCTTTTTTTGACCAGCAATAGAACTCGTCAAAATAAGTCCATATACCAAAACTCGTTCATATCAGAGTTATCCGCAAATATGAGAATTTCCTAGCACGGATCTTCATTAGGTTCGTATTGATATTTAAATTTTCAGATATTACCAGCTGTGTGAGGTCAGTATACGGGAATTAATTTATATGATGCGTATGATGACTAAGTTTTCCGATCTAAACCCCTGTGATTTTTTTCTTCATGGGTCATTTGAAAAAATAAGAGTATAGGTGACCATTCGAAATTACACCAGGCAAGACTTTGTGCACATCAAACAAATGGTGTGGTGACCATTTCGAACCATTTCTGTGAACAATTCGGATCAATTTATTTTATAGGTTTTTGTGATCCATTTCGATCAGTGAGTTTTCATCTCCTCAGTTTGAACTTCAACAATAATACCGTTTAGAAAAAAATTACCTAATAAAAGTTGAAAGAGAATACAAATTTGCAATAAATGAATGCCGAGAAAACAAACATCGCATGCATATGGCTCCTAACGAAGAGATCTATCCAGAGTAAGGTGACCATTTTTTCTGAGCTGAAACCAGGACAATATAAATTTTGACCGGTCTCGCCCAAATTTTACAAATCTTCATCAAAAATTCACCCATTCGTGTACTGGTTTTGTTAAATTACTATCCTTAGCAATTTATAAATCGGTTTTAAATAATTCTATTTTTAAATTCAATCAAAGAATTTGTGTCTTTGGGGGGGGCTGCAGCCCCAAAGCCCCCCCCCTGGCTGCGCCAGTGGCCCTCTTGTTTGTCTTTTACAACCGGCTATCGATCCGGCCGTTGTGAAAAGTATTCCAGTTTAATCCTTTTTCACCAGTACACTCTTGTTTTTGTTATTCTCAATGGCGACTATGTCGTGTATGAAGTGTAATGTCGCTATCGAGGAGGGCACTGATGGAATGTTGTGGTGTGATAGCTGCAGTAGACCTATTCATGCCTGCTCCGAGCTTACTCCCGCGGTGTTGAATTGTTTCAACCTACGCTGAAACGTCGGAAGACGTGTGAAATACCTGTCTGGAATGTTAGCAGGTATTTCATCAGATTCCTAAGATTTTACAGATAATTAATGATCCCAAAATGACATTATCCAACTCAAACTTTCAAGTTTCGGTTGATGCGTTGGGATAGCACAATTAGATTCTACACACTCGCCTTATTTCCGTGGGCAGATAAGTGAAGTGTTCGAGAGAATTAAACAATCTCATAATTTCATCATACACGGTAGAGTTTAGAGCAGTGCTAGCAAGCAGGATCAGATGCGGAAGGACACTGATTTCGTTCAATCTCTCCTGGAGGAATTTTAAGTTGCTGAGCAGAGTGTGACCCCTTGAATTGAGATTTTTTTATGTTGATTGTGCTTCTCAGCATGGGGGAGGAAGTCCATAGGGGCGATGTTTTATATTTAGTGCTAAGTTCACTAAAATATGCCAAAAGAACATTCTCTGTAAACGATGACTTAATATTGTTAATGCTACACCAATCTTGAAAATTGTTGTATACACCTTTATATTTGTTTTGGTATTTTCGGCAAAAAATTTTGTATGGTGACATTGGCTGATTGTCTTTTTTCTGAAGGTACATAATAATTCATCTTCACTATCTGAATTCATCTTTTTCATCGAAACGTTCATAATAATAATAAGGTATCAACTTAATTTGAGAAAACTTCAAAATTATTCGAGTGACCTCCCCTGAATACCAATAATGGACTGTTTCCTTTCGGCCAATTGGCTTGTCCATAAGCCGAAAAACTAAGTTGTTCCAACAGGAATTTTTCTGCTAATTTGCCCCATGTGTCTGTGAATGTAACAATTTATAATCAATATTCAAGAGGGCTCAATGCAAAGTTTTCAACATTCTTAAAATCTTTCTGTGAATGTACATACGATATCATTTGTATAACGGAGACCTGGCTTACGGCTCGATCACACCAAAACCGTCATCGGCCGAATTTTGCTCGGGCGACGACGGCCGAACTCCGACGATCGAATCAAACACTTGTGAAAGTCAACCCGACCGTCATCGTCCGATGACGCCCGAAAACGGCCGATTAACCGTCGAATCCGAACTTGTTGGGATTTCTCGCCGATATCGGCCGACGTATACAGTGCAAATTGAGTCAATAATTTATAGTTTAATTCAATCGAGTTGTTATCTTCCTAAACGAGTATGGATATTGAAAAAATTATAAGTTGTGTTCATAATAGATCAACCCTATGGGATAAATATCCAGGAAATTATAATAATCTAGATGTTTCGAAACGGTTATGGGCTGAAGTTTCATCGGCAACGCACGATGTCAGCACAACTACACGGTTTCAGTGTGAGCACATACATATCCGAGTTACTCGTCCGGGCAGTTCTGTCCGCCATCGGCCGACAAAATCGGTTTTGGTGTGAGCGAGCCTTTAGTGATTCGGTTTACGGTGGTGAAGTGTTGCCGACCGGCTATAGCCTAATACGGTGTGATAGCCAGTTCGCTGGCATCAATAGATCTCGTGGTGGTGGTGTGCTTGTTGCTTTTTGGACATATCATTTTTGACAGATTATGTTCCGCTAATGGACGTTGTTTTGTGTCGTTGTTCGGAGCCATTTCATTTTGTTATTTTGTAATGAAACGACTTGTACTCTTATCATGTATCAACAGAACAAGTTATTAAGATGAAATTTCCGTATTATTCTATATCATTCCGCTGTCACCATGTATAATCTGTTGTCCGAAAAGAATTGAATTCCTGCTCACTGCACGAAGAAGGAAGTCTTTTGTTTCATCTTTTCTGAGGAACAGGTATTCAGGAAAGAAAAACCCAGAAATTCTAAAAAGAACATATTATATTTAAGAAAATTACGAAAAGCACTGCCGTCAAGGCAGGAGCTTTTGAGTGCTCGTACATGCACCTTGAAGGAAGATTCGCATTTTCCAGTTTTGGAAACCAATTGAGGAAATTTTTGACAGCTGTCAATCAAATTTTCAAACTAAGGCGATAATCCAGACTTCAAGTCAGTGCTATGGTCTTGGTGATGGGATCTGTACAAAATTTCGCACGTAGTTTGAATACATTATTCCCCAGCTAGGTGCAAGATTTCATTCCAATCAAATCGGTAGTTTCGAAATTATCAGGAACAGAATATTTTGAACGGCCATATTTACGGAACCCCTAGTCTAATTTTGCTCATTGATGAACGTGACCGTGAAATTCGCGATCCAAACCCACCCTGAAAATTTCAATTCCTAGGCCTTTTCCTTCGGAAGTTATAATTTTCTATGGTTCTGGTCATGCGATCTGGACAAAATGTTGCTTTAATATGTCATTCTCGTTTAAAATACAAAATTTTATCTCGATCGAATCCGTAGTTTCGAAATTATCGACAAAACAAAATTTCAAACGACCGTTTTCACGAAACCCCTGGTATAATTCTGCTCATTGATGAACGTGAACGCCACATTTCAGATCTACACCTATCCTGAAAATTTCGAGTCCCTAGGCCTTTCCGTTCGAAAGTTATGATTTTCTATGGTTTCTATGGTTCTGGTCATACGATCTAGAGAAATGTAGCTTGAATATATCATTCTCCATAAGTACACAAAATTTCGTCACGATCGAATCTGTAGTTTGGAAATTATCAAGAAAACTAAATTTCAAACAACCATATTTACGGAACCCCTAGTATAATTTTGCTCATAGATGAAAGTGATCACGACAATCGAGATCCACACCTATCCTGAACATTTCAAGTCTCTAGGCGTTTCCGTTCAAAAGTTACAATTTTCTATGGTTTCTATGGTTCTGGTGATGCGAGCTGAACAAAATTTTGCATGTAGCTTGAACACCTCATTTTCCATTAGAATGCAAAATTTAATCTCGATCGAATCTGTATTCTCAATGTAATCAGGAAAAAAAAATTTCGAGCGGCCATATTTACGGAACCCCTGGTGGAATTCTGCCCATTAACGAACGCCCATTAACGAACCTCGGCATTCGAGATTCGAACCTACCCTGAAAATTTCAAGTTTCTAAGACATTCCGTTCGAGAGTTATCGTGTATACGGAGGACGGCCGGACAGACTCGAATTTTCCGACGGTTTCGTCATCAGTGAGTCGAACCTTGTCGATTGAGACCATTTGCAGCTCAAAATTCGAAAAATACAGACATCGTGACGAAATGATAAAGCCCTCGTGTAAGTAGTACGAGCGCTCAAAAAAAGGATGGTAAAATGCGTACATAAAATCGAAATGTTCACAGACACCAAAAAGAGCATCAAAATAAAACATCTATCATTCGCCTAGTTTCGCATAAACATAATTAAATCAGACAATTAAACTGTTACTTACTATAAACATACTAATCCAAATGTACGAGGGGTCAATCAATCAACGCTACCAATGCAACTATCATTCAAATTCCGTACATAAAATCGAAAATACATCAAATCAACTTCGGGTCGAGATATCAATAATATTGGGGATTACCCCAACACCATTCACATTCATAGGGGTTAAAACTTTGAACTGAATTTTTCTACCTTGATTTGCAAACCACTTTATCCTTTTTGTAGCTACTTGGAAACAAATTCACGCACTCCAAGAATGACCGTAATCTTTTTATTATTTTCGCACTCCCGTAACGAATACAACTTTTAACTTCACTCAAAATGCAACTTCTTTTACGCTTATTTCCACGATCTAACACAGATTAGTCCTTTAATCCGAACTCTAATAAAATCCTCGACTGAAAAAAAATACTAAAGCTAATTTCAACTCCACCGGCCTCGAACCGGAACAAACCAACCCCGTAGTAGAGAAATAATCTCTAACCGTCATCGCGTTAGGTTGTTTGGGTAGCTGTCTGCTACGTCGAGTTCATCCAGAGCTGATCTGTACTGACGAGCCGTAAAACGGCGAAACCGGTCTGCAGATGCAAAGGATGAATTTCGATGTTTCATGGGGTTACATGTATTGATTTGTTGGCTTGCTTTTATTAGTCTATCTAATACATATTTTCTTGTCTCATTTTGAAATTTGAAAAATTCAGATAGACGACCAATATTCATTCATGTCAATTATTCTGGCGAATAAGGTTGTAGCTTAAACCCTTATTACCACTTGTGACTACTAGGCCGTAATGTTTACGATCTTGTTGCTTGTTTTGGTTTTGCCAGGGGAGCCAAGGAATCTTTACATGGACCATCATGGACTGCATTCGGTTGCTCCTTCGGCCGACAGGTGGCGTGAGTAGAGAAATGATCTCTAACCGTCATCGCGTTAGGTTGTTTCGGTAGCTGTCTGCTACGTCGAGTTCATCCTGAGCTGATCTGTACTGACGAGCCGTAAAACGGCGAATCCGGTCTGCAGATGCAAAGGATGAATTTCGATGTTGGTTGGCTTGCTTTTATTAGTCTATCTGATACATATTTTCTTGTCTCAGCTTATAAAATGTGAAGAGCAGGCTGATTAGCCTATATTTTTCGATATTTGTACAGCCACCCTGATAAAGATCAGGGTAGGTTATAAAATGAGTACCTAACCGTTTACTGAAGATTCTATGCTATGTCTCGACAGCAGAAAATGAAAGAGCCGCAAAAGATTCGTAGAAGAGGCTCGAGCACAAGCATATAAGACAGCGGCTAAGAGACACTGTTTGGTTTGTACCAAACAGTATCACTTAATCGCTGCCCTGTATTATAGCTTCTGGGACAAAGATCCTTTAAGCATGTGTCAGACCAGTGCTCACATATGCTGAGGAAACGAGAGCGGAAACATCTACAACAACAAAAGATCGAGAACAACTGCGAGCCTTGAGATCTATTACAGGAGCAACACTCAGAGATCACATCCGAAGCTGGAAAATTAAAGAAGCACTAGAGGTACAGGATGTGGTCTGATGTTCCAGAGCACGCAGGAGGTTTTGGAGAGATCACTTGGGAAGAATGTCCGCTGAAAGACTGACTTAGTGGGCAGAAACACAGGAATCTGGAACACGTGGATCACAGGGCCGTCTACCATAAGCCTGCAAGAAGAGCTGGAGATGTTTTCCGTTGATGTTATTTGATTGTCCGAAGTGAACGTGTTGTAATATCATGCCACCAACTAAACAAGGGTTCTTTCTTGTGCCACAGGTTTGTCATGCTACTAATGAGCGTAGCTATAGCTTTCACTTTTTATGGGGGGTTCCTGAGTTCCAACAAATATGCAATCAAGCTAAAAAAAAACTAGTTTTCACCTGTGATTTCACTAAAAAAAATTAAATCTATTTTCTGCTTACGGTTTGTAGGGAGGTTCGGAGCGTGGTCGCCTCAGTATATCATTATAGTATATTTTAATCGTTAGGCGATCCGGTTGTGTTCTGTGTACTCTTTGTTGTTGTGTCCTCACGACATTTGATACACAACAATGTTAGTTGTTTAACAGTTATAATGGTGGAACAGTACTCCAGCTCATTAGACACATTTTCGGGTCGTCGATATACAGCCGGTTCATTATTAATGAAAAGTTCTTCCGGCATATGAACAAACTTATGCCCCAATTCGCAACGGAAGGCAGAAGTATAACATGAGAATCATTGCTACTTTTAAGTTCGTGTTTTGAATAATAACAACACGAGTAAGGGGATTGAAATCTACTTTACTGATGTGACTAGCACGACTACACGACCATTCATTGATACTGACTGAATGGGGAATATTTGCAAAATATATAAAATTGAAACAATTTGAGTCATGTTAGTGACCATAAAACGATGGTCACGCCAATGTTGCTTACATAAGAAAAACAATGAAAATACTTCGGATTGTTTCTGATTTGCTAAGGATCCTGATTTGCTAGAGACTCAAGAGATACTTACAATAATAATAATAATAATAATAATAAAGGGCCTTTATAGATAGAGAGCTGGCAGGGGCCTTGAAAATGTTGGGTATAAGGGAACACCAAAAAATTATTAGCCTTATGCAAAAGGCAGTAATATTGTCAACATGCTCGACCATCAGAAGAATACTGGCGAGGGATTGAATCGTTGGTGGTCGACACCCCGGTTCTATCTGCAAAAACCATAAATTGTGATTGAAAAAAAAAAAAAAAAAAAAAAAAAAAAAATAATAAAGGGCCTTTATTTGTATTCTTTAAAATACAATTATGAGGCGAAGTTCAGCTTACGCTATTCTACTCAACCTCTCGAAACAAGTCTAAAAAAAATAAATACGAAAATTTTCTAAACAATATAAACAAAAAAAAAATCGAATAACATGTCATCAGATACAACACGAAAATAAACCCGTGAATTACTGACAAAGCAGTAAGTGTGCTCTCAGATGTCCCCTCAAACTATTTAGGGAATAACTTTCGAAAACACATTGAAAACTATTATATACATTGACAGCATTAAAAGTGAAGGACCGCTGAAACATGGCCGATCTGAACTACTTGCTTTTCAAGCAGTTTTTTTTATCCCAGAAACACAGTTGAAATTTCATATGACCGGCTTAACGAATCAATTACTTCATCACAACATTATCTAAGTATATTATTATAAAACAAAGTCGGGTTTGTTCTAACACTCTTAACACGAGAACGGCTAGACCAATGTTCATGGTTTTTGAGCGCTCGTACTACTTACACGAGGGCTATATCATTTCGTCACGATGTCTGTTTTTTTCGAATTTTGAGCCGAAAATGGTCTCAATCGACCATGTTCGACTCACTGATGACGAATCCGTCGGAAAATTCGAGTCTGTCCGACCGGCCGTCCGGCCGTAAGCACGATAACTCTCGAACGGATCAACCTAGAGACTTGAAATTTTCAGTGTATGTTCAGTTCCCAAATGCCTCGGTTAAGTTCGTTAATGGGCAGAATTCCACCAGGGGTTCTGTAAATATGGCCGTTCAAAATTTTGTTCTCCTGATTAAGACGAAACAACAGATTCGATCGAGATGAAACTTTACACTCAAATCTACGAAACAACAGATTCGATCGAGATGAAACTTTGCACTCAAATGGAGAATGAGGTGTTCAAGCTACATGTGGAATTTTGTCCAGATCTCATAACCAGAACCATAGAAACCATAGAAAATTGTAACGTTTGAACGGAAACGCCTAGGGACTTGAAATTTTCAGGATAGGTGAGGTTCTCGAATGTCGTGATGACGTTCATCTATGAGCAAAATTATTCTAGGGGTTCCGTAAATATGATCGTTCGAAATTTAGTTTTCTTGATAATTTCAAAACTACACATTCGATCGTGACGAAATTTTGTATACTAATGGAGAAATTTATATTCAAGCTACATTCTTCCAGATCACATTACCAGAACCATAGAAACCATAAAAAATCATCACTTTCGAACGAAAATGCCTAGGGACTATAAATTTTCAGGATAGGTGCGGATCTGAAATGTCGCGTTTAGGTTTTTCAATGAGCAAAATTATACTAGGGGTTCCGTAAATACGGTCGTTTGAAATTTTGTTTTCTCGAGAATTTCGAAACTACGGATTCGATCGAGATGAAATTTTGTATTTCAATCGAGAATGATATATTGAAGCAATATTTTGTCCAGATCGCATGACCAGAACCATAGAAACCATAGAAAATTGTAACTTTTGAACGGAAAGGCCTACGAACTTGAAATTTTCAGGGTAGGTTTGGATCGCAAATATCGCAGTCACGTTCATCAATGAGCAAAATTAGACTAGGGGTTCCGTGAATGTGGCCGTCAAAATATTATTTTCCTAATAGTTTCGAAACTACTCATCGGATTGGAATGAAATTATGCACTTAGCTGGGGAATACTGTATTCAAACTACGTGCAAAATTTTGTGCTGATCGCATCACCAAGACCATAGATACCGTAGAAAATTCTAGCGAATCATCGAAAAAAAATTGATCAGCTGGAGCACTGACATGAAGTCTGGAGTTTCGCCTAAGTTTCAGGAATTTGGAGTAGTGAATCCAATGTGCGTATAAAACGACTATTTTACTCAATATTTGACAAGGCATGGATCTTATATTACCTTTACTAAGAGGATAAGACGGTAAGGGGATGATATTTATCATGCAAGCCACGTTGTAGATGACCTGAAGTACAAGTTCTGTCACTCCCTCAGATGGACGGAGGAAAGGAATGACTGGTTGGAACGATAGATGATACAGCATGAAGGATGCTGTTCACATTGTCACGAGGAGAAAGGAGAGAGAGGACCGCTATGCATGAGGGATCATCGAAGTACGGACAGGGATGTCTTTCCCCAAGTTGTGTTTTTGAGCGCTCGTACAACTTACACGAGGGCTATATCATTTCGTCACGATGTCTGTATTTTTCGAATTTTGAGCCGAAAATGGTCTCAATCGACTATGTTCAACTCACCGATGACGAATCCGTCGGAAAATTCGAGTCTGTCCGTCCGGCCGGCCGTAAGCACGATAACTCTCGAACAGATCAACCGAGAGTCTTGAAATTTTCAGTGTGCGTTCAGTTCCCGAATGCCTCGGTTGAGTTCGTTAATGGGCCAAATTCCACCAGGGGTTCCGTAAATATGGCCGTTCAAAGTTTTGTTCCCCTGATTACTTGAAAACTACAGATTCGATCGAGATGAAATTTAACACTCCAATGGAGAATGAGGTGTTCAAGCTACATGTGAAATATTGTCCAGATCACATGACCAGAACCATAGAAACCATAGAAAATCATAACTTTCGAACGGAAAGGCCTAGGGACTTGAAATTTCCAGGATAGGTGTGAATCTCGATTGTCGTGATCACTTTTATCTATGAGCAAAATTATACTAGGGGTTCCGTAAATACGGTCGTTTGAAGTTTTGGTTTCTCGATATTTTCGAAACTACGGATTCGATCGAGATGAAATTTTGTATTTTAATCGAGAATGATATATTAAAACAATATTTTGTCCAGATCTCATGACCAGAACCATAGAAACCATAGAAAATTGTAACTTTTGAAGGGAAAGGCCTAGGAACTTGAAATTCTCAGGGTGGGTTTGGACCGCGAATATCGCGGTCATGTTCATCAATGAGCAAAATTAGACTAGGGGTTCCGTAAATATGGCCTTCCAAAATATTTTTTTGCTGATAGTTCCAAGATAACTGAGCAGATTGGGATGAAATTTTGCACCTTGCTGAGTAATAATGTATTCAAACTACGTGCAAAATTTTGTCCAGATCGCACCACCAAGACCATAGATACCGTAGAAAATTATAGCAAATTATTGAAAAAAAATTGATCAGCTGAAGCACTGACATGAAGTCTGGAGTTTCGCCTGAGTTTCAGAATTTTTTTGACAGCTGTCGAAAATTCCTTCAATTGATTTCTGAAACTAGAAAATGCGAATCTACCTACAAGGTGCATGTACGAGCGCTCAAAAGCTCCTGCCTTCACGGCAGTGCTTTTCGTAATTTTTTTTAGTCGGTCTGCCAAACCGACATATTCCACGACAAGTGTCTTGGGGTTGAATCTAGCAGCAGATTTTTCTCCACAACCCGAAAAAAAAAGGTTTGGGTTAGAGATTGCGTTAGGTTGGTTAAGGTTTAAGTTGGGGTCACGATAGGGTTCGGATAGGGTAAGGTGAGGTTTGGGTAGGTGAGGGGTTAATGATAATAATAATATATTGAATATTTCTACAATTTAATTCAACTTATACCTCAGCCACAGCAACAAGTGGCCGGGTCTGCTAGTGAAATTATAAAAAGCACTGCCGTGAACTCTTCGAGCGCTCGTTCATCCATCTTGTAGCCAGATTCGCCTTTTCCAGTATTAAAAAAAAAACAAATTCACAAAAATTTTGACATGGGTCAAAAAAATATTCAAATTGGCGAAACTCCAGAATTCACGTCAGTGCTATAGCTCATTTTTTTTTTTGGTTAATTCGCTAGAATTTTCTACGGTGTCTGTGGTCTTGGTAATGCGATCTGGACAAAATTTCCCGTTTGAATACATTATCCTCCATCTATATGCAACATTTCATTCCAATCCAATGGGAGTTCCCAATTTATCAGGGAATAAATATCTTGAACTGTCATATTTCGGAACCCCTAGTCCACTTTTCCTCATTGATGAAAGTGACCGCGGAATTCGCGATCCGAACCTACCCTGAAAAAATTTCGAGTCCCTAGGCCTTTCCGTTCGAAAGTTATAGATTTCTATGGTTTCTAGGGTTTTGGTTATGAGATCTGGAAAAAATTGAGCTTTAATATATCATTTTCCATTACAATACAAAGTTTCGTCACGATCGAATCCGTAGTTTTGAAATTATGAAGAAAACTAAATTTCGAATGACCATATTTTCGGAACCCATAGTCTAATTCTGCTCATTGATGAACGTAACTGTGACATTTGAGTTCCACAACCTATCCTGACAATTTCAAGTCCCTAGGCCTTTCCGTTCGAAAGTTAAAATCTTCTATGTTTTCTATGGTTCTGGTGATGCGATCTGGAAAAAATGTAGCTCGAATATATCCGTCTCCATTAAAATACAAAATTTCATCATGATCAAATCCGTAGTTTCGATATTAACAGGAAAACTAAATTTCAAACGACCATATTAACGGAACCCCTAGTCAAATTTTGCTCATTGACATTCGAGATCCACACCTATCCTGAAAATTTCGAGTCCCTAGGCCTATCCATCACAAAGTTTTAATTTTCTATGGTTTCTATGGTTCTGGTTATGCGATCTTTATTTTGCATATAGCTTGAACACGTCATTCTCCTTTTGAGTGCAAAATTTCACCTTGGTCGACTCAGTTGTTTCGAAGTAATCAGGATAACAAAATTTCAAACCGGCATATTTACGGAACCCCTGGTCGAATTTTGCCCAATAACGAACTCAAACGCGGCATTCGAGATTCGAACCTAGAGTTATCGTGTATACGGGCGGATGGACGGCCGGACGGACGAGCAGACTCGAATTGCTCGACGGATTTGTCATCGGTGAGTCGAAGTCGGTCGATTGAGACCATTTTTGGCTCAAAATACAGACATCGTGACGAAATGATATAGCCCTCGTGTAAGTAGTACGAGCGCTCAAAAATATGCAAATCAGGCGCACTTCCGCCAATTCATTGAAAGTAGCTTTGGGACAAGACTATCTTTCACCATTAAAGCGATTTGAAGTTCTTTTACTTTAGGAAGCTCATACTCGGTATACAAAATCATTGTCAAATCCTGAAAAATATTGGTAGAGGGTTTCACAGCCTTTTGTGCTCTTGCATCATCTTGTTGAAAGTAGCTTTTGGACAACATCTTCCCCCAAGTTGAATTGCCAAACTATCATAAAAAATTAGAGAATGGAGGGGTGTTTAGATTTTTGGCTAGACCACATTCTCATATTTTGGGAGTTGATCTATTGAGAACGATGGAACCATGGGCTTCATTAGCAAAAAAATGTTATCGGCTTTCTATAACTGACGAAGCACCAGCAACTGAGTTCCGCGCGGAAGTTTATTCAATTTGAGTAACCAATACCAATACATTTCAAATTGTATAGTAGTATTCTGATTTGATCAGATAATTTTGAGCCCTTGGACTATAATCGAAAGTCAATAATTCTTATTATTTTTGTATTCTACAATATCCAATTAATTGTGAAAAATTTCAAGAGTTGGAAAATTCGCTCATCGAATCATTCCAAATGTTTGTCATTGAAAATGCATATAAAAAAAATAATCCACCTCATACCTAGTGTTCCGACATGAAAAGATCAAGAAAATATTTGGAAAAAGCAGTTCGACACTTTCGGCACATAGGTACCTATTCAACTTCAACTGATTTTTTATAAAATTAAGAAAAGCACTGCCGTGAAGGCAGGAGCTTTTGAGCGCTCGTACATACACCTTGTAGGTAGATTCGCATTTTCCAGTTTTGGAAACCAATTGAGGAAATTTTTGACAGCTGTCAAACAAATTTTCAAACTGAGGCGATAATCCAGACTTCATGTCAGTGCTTCAGCTGATCAATTTTTTTTCGATAATTCGCTAGAATTTTCTTCGGTATCTATGGTCTTGATGATGCGAACTGGACAAAATTTCGCACGTAGTTTGAATACATTATTCCTCAGCTAGGTGCAGAATTTCATTCCATTCAAATCGGTAGTTTCGAAATTATCAGGAACAGAATATTTTGAACGACCATATTTACGGAACCCCTAGTCTAATTTTGCTCATTGATGAACGTGACCGTGAAATTCGCGATCCAAACCCACCCTGAAAATTTCAAGTTCCTAGGCCTTTTCCTTCGCAAGTTATAATTTTCTATGGTTTCTATGGTTCTGGTCATGCAATCTGGACAAAATGTTGGTTTAATATGTCATTCTCGTTTAAAATACAAAATTTTATCTCGATCGAATCCGTAGTTTCGAAATTATCGAGAAAACAAAATTTCAAACGACCGTATTTACGGAACCCTTAGTATAAGTCTGCTCATTGATGAACGTGAACGCCACATTTCAGATCTACACCTATCCTGAAAATTTGTTGAATGATATAGCCCTCGTGTAAGTTGTACGAGCGCTCAATAGGTAATTGGGTTTAAAAATCTTTCATCTAGTTTTTACCTCAACTTATTCAAATATGAAGTTCTTCAATCAATTTCGACTTCCGAATATTCGATTCTGAAAACCAGCAGATCTTCTAGCAAAATAATTTCTCCAATACAGGGCAGTAATGTAATGGTAAGCGCGTTCGGCTCGTGATCTTTCGATCGAATGATCCCGAGCTCGAAACATCCGGTCGGGAAAGAAATGATATGACCTGGAATACGGTTCCACCATTCACTGTTGGGTAAACAATCAACAGTGCTGTGCCTCAGGTGGCGTAAGGACACAGCTAACTCGCACAAGCTCTGAGCTTATAAGAGGTCTCCGAGAGACTTAGGAGAGTTGGGATATGTAAATTAAACATTAATAGAACAATACTTCAAATTCCGAATCTTTTTTTTACCTACGTGAATAAGTCATGTATACGAGAATTCAAGGCCTATTTTATACTGTTTTCTCTTTCAACCCATGTTATAACAAAATAATTCTTTTTTATTTTTCATCTATAACACTTCCCTCAGCCATCGTGAATCAGACTACGACTGAATATGTTTGGAAGTCCAAAACATGGTATATTCGCTTTATCGGAAGTGAATTATGTCTCAGTTAGTTCCACAGAACGCCCTCCATTATTGATTGATTCTGGTGGAAGACATCTTCCTAATGCATTGGGCGGCAGTTGATAGATATTCGGGAAAATGCATTTTCTCCATCGGCCCTTTGAGTTGCCCGTAAGAAATGGGAGAGTCGTAAAAAAGCACAAAAGAGAAATTCCGATGCATTCGCTTAGATGTATTAGGCCCGTATTAATAGTCAGATCTCAAGTAGTGAGAACGTCTCAAGATGCTTCTTGAGACGCTAGTGTGACTTGAGACGCTGTCAAGATGACGTTTCAATCTGCGATAAAAGTAATTTCTCTCTTCGTTTTGCAATCTCAAGTCTAGCTTAAGACCATTACTCAAGACATACTCAAGTAAAGTATCAAGATTCGCTTTTTAAGAAAGTATCAAACTTATAACGACTCAAGTGTGGATTCATTAATAAGCTGTCATCTTGAGATGCTGTCACTATCTTGAGTAAGTATCAACTGAGATAATAATAATAATAATAATAATAATAATTTATTGATCCATTTTGACATACAGATAAATATGTAAAGGATAAGTCAATTTAACATCAATTCTGAGAAAATGCACAATAAATCTATTTTGTTACAAGAACATTGGAAAGTTCAAGAAAATCAAAGAAAATTTACGGAAAACTATCATCATCATGAAACTCTCTCACACTATAGTAAGCCTTTATTGCAAGAGCAGATTTAATCGTCCTCTAAAACTCAGATAACTTATGTAATCTCACGGATACAGGTAAATGGTTGTATAATTTGATTCCTTGGTATAAAGGGGAGAGCTCAAACTTAGTTGATCTATGCTTAGGTATTAGTAGGGTGGTAATATTTCTTGTACCGTAATTATGGGTATCAGCGGTTTTACAAATGTTTTTGATATTTTCCCTTATATAATAAACATCTATATATATATACATCTGCCGTTCTAAGTGGCACCCGTTCGAAAAGGGTATAGGCCTGCATCCGCGTGTATATTTCGTGTATATTTGACGTTTTTTTTTCGGCATAAATTGACTTCCGTACATATAACGGTTTAGTTGGCATCCATATAATATGTTTCCTGTAATGGTGTAGATCGGCTTCCGTATACTAAATTTCCAACCAAGGTAGCATCCTGCAATGTTGTCATGTTGTACCTATCATTATGGTCACTGTAAAAGATAATTGAATCCAAGCAGTGAATGCTAAATTCGGTGCGTCCTAGTTGATTGAGTTTGATACGTCGCGTCGGTAACTAATCATGAAGTTAGGAAGGAAGCGTCACATTTCAGCAAATTTCATGGAAAGTGGTGATGTTTACTCCTCAGACTGATTAGACTGGTTGAAAATTATTTTTTTTAATAAATGAATAAATAACCTTCAATTTTAGAATGGAAAATCACTTCTTATTTTTGTGCGCTCGTCTTAGATCAAGGTTATCTCATTTCATGAAAGAGGTAGTATTTTTATGCAAAACCCAGTGGTTTATAGTATTTTGGAATCATCATTAAATATGTAGTTTATTGATGAATTGTAAATTCGACATTGAGTGCATTGAGAATGAATCGATTGCAGATTCATTTACGCAATGGAAGCTAAAGTTTGAATAGTTATGTCAATACCATAACGTAATACGTATTAATTGATTGATATTCTTTTAAATTTGAAAAATGAAATTCCGTAATAATGGGTTGGGTTATTGAATTACGCACTTTCAGGGAAAAAGAACTCCATCGTTACGTCAAAATGTCTGCAATTCTGGAATTCACTGGTGAAAATGGTCATACGCGACTAGGTTGTAGATAGACTGACTGATGAAGAATCCGTGGTCGAATTCAATTATATCCGCCCGATCAGCCGTAAGCACTGTAACAATCGAAGGAGAAGACCTTCTCTTTTTTTTGTCGAAAAAAATGTTACAATGCAGACTATAATATGAGTAGTTTCAGATCCAAATTATGGTCTTCCTTCATCCAACTGCTTAGCCGATGAAATTGATAATTCATAAAATAAAATATGTTTCTGAATATCTGTTCATGGCTGTACATAATCAACTTTTCTCCAAATTTCAAAGAATTGCTTGCCAAGTCCGAACGTTTTTTGAGCGCTCGTACAACTTAAACGAGGGCTATATCATTTCGTCACGATGTCTGTATTTTTCGAATTTTGAGCCGAAAATGGTCTCAAACGATAGAGTTCAACTCACTGATGACGAATCCGTCGGAAAATTTGAGTCTGTCCGTCCGTCCGGCCGTAAGCACGATAACTCTTGAACGGATCAACCTAGAAACTTGAAATTTCCAGTGTAGGTTCAGATCCCAAATGCCTCGGTTGAGTTCGTTAATGAGCAGAATTCCACCAGGGGTTCCGTAAATATGGCCATTCAAAATTTCGTTCTCCTGATTACTTTTAAACTACAGATTCGATCAAGATGAAACATTGCACTCAAATGGAGAATGAAGTGTTCAAGCCACATGTTAAATTTTGTCCAGATCGCATGACCAGAACCATAGCAACCATAGAAAATTGTAACTTCTGAACGGAAACGCCTTGGGACTTGAAATTTGCAGGATAGGTGTGCATCTCGATTGTCGTGATCACTTTCATCTATGAGCAAAATTACAGATTCGATCGTGACGAAATTTTGTATACTAATGAAGAATGATATATTCAAGCTACACTTCTCCAGATCACATGACCAGAACCATAGAAACCATAGAAAATCATAACTTTCGAACGGAAAGGCCTAGGGACTTGAAATTTTCAGGATAGGTGTGGACCTGAAATGTCGCGTCCATGTTTATCAATGAGCAGAATTATACCAGGGGTTCCGTAAATACGGTCGTTTGAAATTTTGGTTTCTCGATAATTTCGAAACTACGGATTCGATCGAGATAAAATTTCATATTTTAATCAAGAATGATATATTAAAGCAATATTTTGTCCAGATCGCATGACCAGAACCATAGAAACCATAGAAAATTGTAACTTTTGAACGGAAAGGCCTAGGAACTCGAAATTCTCAGGGTGGGTTTGGATCGCGAATTTCACGGTCACGTTCATCAATGAGCAAAATTAGACTAGGGGTTACGTAAATATGGCCATTCAAAATATTCTGTTCCTGATAATTTCGAAACTACCGATTTGATTGGAATGAAATTTTGCACCTAGCTGAGGAATAATGTTTTCAAACTACGTGCAAAATTTTATCCAGATCGCATCACCAAGACCATAGATACCGTAGAAAATTCTAGCGAATTATGGAAAAAAAATTGATCAGCTGAAGCACTGACATGAAGTCTGGAGTTACGCCTAAGTTTCAGAATTTTTTTGGCAGCTGTCGAAAATTCCTTCAATTGATTTCTAAAACTGGAAAATTCGAATCCACCTACAAGGTGCATGTACGAGCGCTCAAAAGCTCCTGCCTTCACGGCAGTGCTTTTCGTAATTTTTGTAAACGAATTTAATTTTTGACTTCGACTTGTTTTCTTCATTGTGTTGTTGCACAACAATTTCGGAAAATAAAGATATATCATTATTATTATTATCATTCTGCACTAAAATACGAAATTTCGTCACGACCGAATCCGTAATTTTGAAATTATGAAGAAAACTAAATTTCGAACGACCATATTTACGGAACTCCTGGCCAAAATTCGGCTAGAGGTTCCGTAAATATGGCCGTTCGAAATTTTCGATTAGTTTTCGAGATGAAATGTTGCACGAAGATGGAGAATCACGTGTTCAAGCTACATGCGGAATTTAGTCCAGATGGCATGATCAGAACCATAGAAGCCATAGAAAATTATAACTTTCGAACGGAACGACCTAGGGTCTTGAAATTTTCAGGACAGGTGTGGATCTTGAATGTCGCGGTCACTTTCATCAATGAGTAAAATCACACTAGCAGTTCCGTAAATATGGCCGTTCAAAATATTTTTTTCCTGATAATTTCGAATCTACTGATTGGATTGGAATGAAATGATGCATTCAAACTACATGAGAAATTTTATCCAGATCGCATCACCAAGACCATAGATACCGCAGAAAATTGAACGAGCGCTCAAAAGCTCCTGACTTCACGGCAGTGCTTTTTATTCAGTAATTTTTCAGTTTATTTTACTCATTCATAAAGACGAACTTCGTTAATAAGCGGCCAGCGTTCTCTAAAGGTGCATACTCACTAAGCGAACGAACAGCGAACTCCGAACTCCGAATTTGAATTCGGTCAATGTATACGTTAAAGCGAAGGCGAATCGAATGGCATTTTCAGTTCGGTTCGCCTTCGTCGTCGTTCGGTGGAAGAGCGGTACATCAAAGAGGTTCGCTGTTCGGTGTGGACGGGATTCGCTATTTCCAGTGTAATTTCGAACCGAACGTCGAATTTGCGTTGAAATGTTCAGTTGCCAAAAATCGGAGGGTTAGCTCCAGTCTTTCCTTAGGTGGAATTGCTTCTCGAAAATTTGTTGACTTTTTACAAATTTTTTCACTAATTTTTCCAGGTAAAAATTCCAAATCCGCAGGGGATATTCTCCAAAAATTACTGAACTGCCCTTAATCATTCCTTAAATCAGGTCCAATCCCCTTTATTGATTCGGACTTTGATAAAGTTTTGACATCCAATATCTTCGTTTCCTTTCTTGTTCTTCACTGGTTTTCAGTAAACCCGCAATAACTATGAAAGACTATGCTGCAATAATTTCATCACACATTTTTACAATAAATGGAGTCGATGCCGAATGCCCACCGAATAGCGAACTTTTTAAGCACTGTATTCGGTGCGGATTTTGCTTCAACGAAACGAAATCGACAAATTTCTGCCGAACGAACTCCGAACCTTCGTTGTTCGGAGTTCGCTGCTCGTTCGCTTAATGAGTATGCATTAAGAATTCATGAACGGGTTGAATCCGTCCGATAATGCTGTAGATATGATATGATATGAATTTTGCTGTATAAATCTTCATTCTTTCGTAACATATTGTGTTTAAAATCGCCCGTTAGGTTGGAAATGATGCAGTGAAGGTTCATGCAAAATTTCGTGAGAAAATGGTTTCACAAAAGCTACTGACATTAAGTCAGTGCTGCTATGGAGTTTTCTTAAAATTATGGACAATCACAATATAGTTTATAAAATAGTTTCAAATTTGTAACATTGGTCCATCCATCTATTCGACCCTTTTATCAAATAGTAATCTCACAAAAAGTTCGTAATGAAATCTTCATCAAAGCTCAAAACAAATACATGAAACGTACACAAAGAACAATCCGATTTATAATAGCATTACACAACGGTTGTTCAAATTCAACCGATGCGCGAAACGAAAGATCAAACCATTGATACAAATCTACGTATACAATCCGCATCTTCCAAGAGTCCAGCTGATCACCTGTTGGTCGAGTGCATAAGCCCTCGTTCTACATATCTCTCAAACATGAATTAAGATCCATCGTCAAAATTGCGAATTCTAAACTAAATGAACGAAGCGATGTTGTCGGATTGAAGGGACGCCAATCGAACCGTTATCTATATGGCACTGTGATATACATAATATACAGGAAATCGACTCGAGCGCCGCCACGATGAATAGGACTGAACCTCCAGAGTATTCGCCATCGAAAAACGGCAAAAATGGCATCCTTCTGAAAGTCAGTGCAAACGATAGAGGATGTCCTCTTATACCGTTCCTTGATGATTTCTCGATTTGGTAAAGTGAACCCCACATATCGGTTGCCACTTTACCGCGGATGCCATCTCTACCGCGAATTTTACATGGGATGTGCCACCTTGTACGCTGGATGTATATATATATATATATATATATATATATATATATTTATGTGTAATGGTGGTTTTGGGGACTTTTTTTTTTTCGGCATACATTGCTCCGGGAGGTTATATATGGTTGATGTATACCGAGTTTTTTTTTCCAACCCCCTTTTTTTTTTAAAAGAAACATAATTTTCCATGTAATGGTGTTTTTGAGGACCATGATTATTTCAATACCTATAATGAAAAGTAGGAATTTTCCTGCATACATAGTTTATATATAAAATATATAAACTATGTATACTGTTTTTTTTCGGGAGGGCTCATTCCTTCAGGAAACAACTTTTTTTTATATAGTGGTGTTTTTCGGGACCGTTGCTGCTTTCAATAGGAACTTGGCATGAAATGAAGGGTTTTCAATGAAAGGTTAATTTTCATCGAAAGAAAAGAGTTTTTTTCAAGAGAAATCAATGTATGTTTATTTAATTGTAAAGAGGAAGGCACGCCATCAACAATGGAAAAAGTTTTCAGCCAAATGACCGCCACAGCTACGGTTGCAGCCACATTCGGCAGTATGTCCTCGATAACTTTACGAATTCCATTTTTAAGATCTTGAATCGATTGTGGAGCATAGGCATAGACCTCATCTTTCACGTGGCCCCGAAGAAAAAAGGCTTAAGGTATTAAATCACAAGACCTCGATGGCCAATTGTGATTAGCACTACGAGGAATAACACTGCCAGGAATCTTTTCTTGAAAAATTGCGATTGTTCATACACCTTTTAGGTAGATTCGCATTTTAGAGTTTTAGAAACCAATTGAAAAAAATTATCCTATCCTATCCTGAAAATTTCGAGTCCCTAGGCCTTTCCGTTCGTAAGTTGTGATTTTCTATGTAGCTTGAATATGTCATTCTCAATTAAATACAAGATTTCGTCATGATCGAACACGTAGTTCTGAAATAATCAAGAAAACTGAATATCATACGAGCATATTTACGGAACCCCTAGTCTTATTTGGCTCATCGATGAACGTGACTGCGACATTCGAGATCCACACCTATCCTGAAAATTTCAAGTCGCTAGGTCTTTCCGTTCGTAAGTTACGATTTTCTATGGTTTCTATGGTGGTGGTCATGCGATCTGGACAAAATATAGCTTTAATATATCATTCTCCATTAAAATACAAAATTTCGCCCCGATCGAATCCGTAGTTTTGAAATTATGAAGAAAATTAAATTTTAAACGATCATATTTTCGGAACCCCTAGTCAAATTTTGCTCAAATGAACGTGATCGCGACATTCGAAATCTAATCTAACCCTGAAAATATCAAGTCCCTAGGCCTTTCTGTTCGAAAGTTATGAGTTTCTATGGTTCTGGTCATGCGATCTAGACAGCATGTTGCTAGAACACCTCATTCTTCATCTGAGTACAAAACTTCACCTCGAAAGAATTAGTAGTTTCGAAGTTATCAGGAGAACAAAATTTTGGATGGCCATATTTACGGGACTCCTGGTCGAATTCTGCCCAATAACGAACCTAACCGCGGCATTCGAGATTCGAACCTACCCTGAAAATTTCAAGTCGAACGTTGTCGATTGAGACCATTTTCGGCTCAAAATTCGAAAAATACAGACATCGTGATGAAATGATATCGTCGGTAAATTGACAAAGGGGCGAATCTGCAAATTTAGATTCTTTGAGTTAGCTTCACTTTGGAAACCATAGCTCTAGCTTCTTGAGCGTCACATTACCCATCTAGTCCTGAAATGAAGCAAATACAGGGTATTATAGTAGATAAGGCGTTGAAAATTTCAATCAGGTAATTTATAGTAAACCGGAGAACTTTGATCGCGGATATCTTGAAAAACCAAAAGTTGCAGATACGCCCCTTTGTCATTCTACCGACGATATAGCCCTCGTGTAAGTGAAACGGGCGCTAAAAAAAGTCTTGAAACACTCCTGTGGTTGGAATCCTTCATTTAAAATCCTCTGGTAACATGTTCCGTATAAATTGCCTTTATCAAAGCAAGGATATATTTTCCGGTTCCTGTCAAAAGGACAGTGCGAGAACATAAGAAATGTCGTATTTATCGCTCATAATGTAACATAAACCAACTAAAACATTTTGAAAACTTCTACAAAACTTCACACGGCCGCCCAGAGTGAAATTACTTTTCACGGTAGGTTTGGAGTCGAAAAATCTCTCAAATCTATTAATCCGATCAATTCGGTTTTAAGATGTGAAGTAATCTCGCGCAGGTTCGTGCAAAATTTCGCAAGGATCGCATAATAGAAAGATATAAAAAAATTACGAAAAGCACTGCCCTGAAGGCAGGATCTTCTGAGCGCTCGTACAGGCACCTTGTAGGTAGATTCGCATTTTCAGTTTTAGAAATCAATTAAAGGACTTTTCGACAGCTGTAACAAAAATTCTGAAACTTAGGCGAAACTCCAGACTTCATGTCATTGCTTTAGGTGACCAATTTTTTTTCGATAATTCGCTAGAATTTTCTACGGTATCTATGGTCTTGGCGATGCGATCTGGACAAAATTTGGCACGTAGTTTGAATTCATTATTCCTAAGCTTGGTGCAAAATTTCATCCCAATCCAATCAGTGATTTCGAAATTATTAGGAAAAAAATATTTTGAACAGCCATATTTACGGAACCCCTAGTCTAATTTTGCTCATTGATGAACGTGGCCGCGATATTCGCGATCCAAACGCACCCTGAAAATTTCGAGATCCTAGGCCTTTCCGTTCAAAAGTTACAATTTTCTATGGTTTCTATGGTTCTGGTAATGCGATCTGGACAAAATATTGTTTTAATATATCATTCTCGATTAAAATACAAAATTTAATCTCGATCGAATCCGAAGTTTCGAAATTATCGAGAAACCAAAATTTCAAACGACCGTATTTACAGAGGTTCCGTAAATAGTATAATTCTGCTCATTGATAAACGTGAACGCGACATTTCAGATCCACACCTATCCTGGAAATTTCAAGTCCCTAGGCCTTTCCGTTCGAAAGTTATGATTTTCTATGGTTTCTATGGTTCTGGTCATGTGATCTGGAGAAATGTAGCTTGAATATATCATTCTCCATTAGTATACAAAATTTCGTCACGATCGAATCTGTTGTTTTGAAATTATCAAGAAAACTAAATTTCAAACGACCATATTTACGGAACCCCTTGTATAATTTTGCTCATAGATGAATCTGATCACGACATTCAAGATCCACACCTATCCTGAAAATTTCAAGTCCCTAGGCATTTCCGTTCAAAAGAAACCATTTTTTATGTTTTCTATGGTTGTGGTCATGTGATCTGGACAAAATTTCACATGTAGCTTGAACACCTCATTCTCCATTTGAGTGCAAAATTTCATTTCGATTGAATCTGTAGTTTTCAAGTAATCAGTGGAACAAAACTTTGAACGGCCATATTTACGGAACCCCTGGTGGAATTTGGCCCATTAACGAACTCAACCGAGGCATTTGGGAACTGAACCCACACTGAAAATTTCAAGTCTTTAGGTTGTTCCGTTCGAGAGTTATCATGCTTACGGACGGACGGCCGGACAGACAGACTCGAATTTTCCGACGGATTCGTCATCAGTGAGTCGAACATAGTCGATTGAGACCATTTTCGGCTCAAAATTCGAAAAATACAGACATCGTGACGAAATGATATAGCCCTCGTGTAAGTAGTACGAGCGCTCAAAAATTATGAGGATAAGATATAATCAAACATCAAGTCGATGGAATTTGCATCGATTATATTCGTTTTGATTTTTCTGATTGATAGTAATTCATTTCGACTGATTAAGTTCCCGAATGATTTGATTTTTCAGATAATTGTTTCGGCTCAATTACTTCTCCACCCTCCACGTGATGAAACAGAAAATTGAAGTCGAGTCAGACTACTTGAAAAAAAAATTTATTATATTTTCAATCATGCAATATGCTAAAAATAATTGGTTCCGAATCTAACACAAAGTTGTGAAGTAAGTTAATTCAAAATATCAATGAATATTTTCAATGAAATAAATACGTAGTTCACACGAAATTCCTCGATGATGATAGGCGACCGTTTCTACAGTTAGACAGACATATGGTATTAGGTAATCGACGCAATTCGGTGAAAGATCAGAAGGGTTTACTGTAGCAAGCAAATTAGCGGTCGATATTTTTCGTCTACATGCACAGCTGCATTTTAAGAAGGGCTAGTTGTAGTACGGGAGATGACTTGTTGGTCACTGCTCAAACATGTATAAATATTAACGAATGTAATTCCACAAAATTCATGATTATTGAGCAGCTATTCAACCGGGGAAAATAAAAACGATCAGTTTTTTAAAACAAGCTTGAATTGTTTTGATTCGGGTGATCTGGAGATTTTCAGACAAATTAACTGAACGGATTATCTGATCGTCTGTTGGAAACATAAAAAGTGAAACGTGAAAAAGTGATTCAGTTTGATATCATCTAATATATAAAAATCTCGTGTCCACAGTGTTCGTTGCCATACTCCTCCGAAACGGCTTAACCGATTTTGATGAAATTTTTTGTGCTTATCCGGTATCTATCAGAATCGGCCAACATCTATTTTTCATCCCCCTAAATGTTAGGGGTAGTCCACCCCTAAATTTTTTTTTTTTATTTTTCAGACAAAATTTCTAATTTCTATTTTTTTATGATACAACATACAAAAATACATACAATCCCCAATTTTCACCCTTCTACGATCAACCCTTATTTTTTAATAGCCAGAACAACGAGAGGCCGAAGGCCTCGAGCAATTTTGAAATTGCGAAAAAAGGGAGAGACCGGGGGCGCGAAGCGCCCCCCGCGTTTTCGAGAGGGAGAAACGGGCTTTCCTAAGGTAAAAGAGGCCGAAGGCCTCGAGCAATTTTGAAATTGCGAAAAAAGGGAGAGATATGGCAAAACAACGTTTGCCGGGTCATCTAGTATATTATATATTCCTTAGTTCCACGTAGAGTGTTTTGCTGATTACCATATATCATCTACTACCCAAAAGGGGAATCAGTTGATATAAAACTGATGAGCAGCTGATCAAAAGACATTTTGTCCTCTTCGGGACAAAATTGAGTTTGATGTATTACCGGTGTCACTTTGATCGATGCTTGATGCCCATTATGTAGTGTGTACCAACATAAGACCACATTTTGTCTCACCTTTATAAGAATGTGAAATTCAAACATCTCCTCGAAAAGTGTTATATTCATAGAACTTCATATTTCAAAACGCATTTTTTCAAATAGAGAGCTGTAAACTTTTGTGGTAAAAGCGCGTGTTAACGGTGGAAGAAGTCAGACAATCTTCATTTTGTTCTTACGGTACAACTATAGAGCTATTTTTGGAAATTCCATCGAGTCGATACCTTTATTATTCATCAAACAAATTCCAGCTTATTCTGACGAATAGTTCCCGAAATATCGAAATTCTCTTGGAAAAATTTCAAATGTAATAACCCTGAATCCACTAGACCGATTTTACCCTAACAGAATTTAAATGAGATTTATTACACAATCTAGAAATTTCAAGTTAAGAAATTATAAATCGCGTTAAGTTCCTGAAATTATTAATTTGGGATGCAGAAATTTGCCTCAATGTGTGCGTTTCTCGATTTTTTTGTCACTTTTTATTCTAAATCCTCTTTTCCATCCTGGATATCATCGATAAGGGTAACACTTATTATCCTAGATTTCGAATCAAAAAACTGATTTCGATTATGGTATGTACTTCAAAACGCAGTATCATGTGGTTGGAATAATTCAAACCCTAGTATGCAGAGCAAACATTATCACTGAAAGAATTGGCTTTG
The DNA here is from genome assembly GCA_963966015.1 of Aphidecta obliterata. Taxonomy (NCBI): domain Eukaryota; kingdom Metazoa; phylum Arthropoda; class Insecta; order Coleoptera; family Coccinellidae; genus Aphidecta; species Aphidecta obliterata. The sequence continues at coordinate 22,365,485 of OZ014431.1, read as the reverse complement.
CAATATAGTTTTTTCATATCTTTTCCCAAAAAACGATATTGTGCGACATAATGCTGTTTGATAAAATGCTCAAATGCAAGGATAGCTCCCGAACGTTTCGTACGTAGATTCGCGTTTGTGCTAGAGGCTCTAGCACTAGTGAAAAAAACTTAAGGCGAATGCCGCTTTTCCAATATTCTTTCGACCCTGTTCGTTCTTTCACCTTGTAGGTAGATTCGCATTTTCCAGTTTCAGAAACAAATTCAAAAATTTTTCAAACTAAGACTTCACGTCAGTGTTTCAGGTGATTTTTTTTCAATTATTCGCTAGAATTTTCTACGGTATCTAAGGTCTTGATGATGCGATCTGGACAAAATTTCCCTCGTGGTTTGAATACATTATTCTTCATCTATGTGCGAAATTTCAATCCAATCCAATCAGCAGTTTCGAAATTATCAAGAGAAAAATATTTTGAAATGCTATATTTACGGAACCCCTAGTCTAATCTTGCTCATTCATGAACGTGACTACGAAATTCGCGATCCGAACCAACCCTAATAGTTTCAAGTCCTTAGGTCTTTCCTTCCGAAAGTTATAATTTTCTATGGTTTCTATGGTTCTGGTCATGCGATCTAGACAAAATTTTGCATTGTGCTCGAACACTCCATCTCCGTGCAAAATTTCATCCCGATCGAATCAGTGGTTTCGAAGCAATCAGGAGAACAAAATTTCAAACGGCCATTTTTACGGAACCCCTAGGTCGTTCTGTTCGAGAGTTTTCGTGTATAAGGACGGACGGACGGACAGACTCGAATTTTTCGACGGATTAGTCATCAGTGAGTGGAACTCTGTCCATTGAGACCATTTTTGGCTCAAAATTCGAAAATTACAGACATCGTGACGAAATGATATAGCCTTCGTGTAATAAGTACGTGCGCTCAAAATCTATCACCGATGTGATAACTATTATTTGATATTCCAGGTTCAGCTTCATTTAAAATTTTATGAACACTATGTTGGGTGAATTTTGATTATTGAAAGGTGAATTATGAAACCTCACAGTTCTATAAGATAATAATAATAAATCGTCTTTATTAAGTTAAAATTTAGCTAAAAGCTACTCTTACACTTTTACCTATCAAAAAGACAATACTAAACCTTATAAATTGAACAAGTTATTTCCATTCACTCAAAAAAAAAAAAAAACAAAACATAAAATCATACAATATATAATCCGAAAATGGACTTCAAGCAAACAATATTCTTCATTGAGAGACGGAAACCTGGCTGCGCGGAATCAAATCTCTGACTTGAATCCGAAAGCCACTGATGGATTTGGCCTTAACATTACATAACAATGAATAATCAAGTCGATGGATAATAATGATTACATACCTTTGCCATTCGGTCTACTATTTTTATAAAATACGCGGAATATTTTAATCAAATCTCTGTTTCATATATTTCCAGTTAACTATTACTATTGGTTAAAGTTTTATTCGTGATCGTTCTAAGCCCTCTCTTCATCAGGTACATCATGTTAGAAGTGTCAAATCCTATAGGAGTAATGGTGTCTATGGGGACTTTGAGATACAACAATGTGAGTTTAAAGCAAATTAGTTATTTCAAGAAAGCGGGAGCTCTATCAAATTGCGTAAATTTATAATTTACGAATTTCATTTCGAAACGATTACGTCGGACTCATTAGTCATTATGAAGCGCATCTACCTATTCCCTTTAGTTTTGATAATAGGAAACACATTTTGATAATATTCGAAAAAAAAATCTATCACTGATGTGATAAATATTTTTTGATATTATCATGATGGGTGAATTGTGATTATTCAAATGTGAAATATGAACCCTCACAATTCAATAAGATAACAATGAATAATCAAGTCGATAGATAATGATGATTACGTACCTTTGCCATTCGGCCTGCTATTTTTATAAAATATGCGAAATATTTGAATCAAATCTCTGTTTCATATATTTCCAGTAAACTTATGTTTAGTTAACGTTTTATTCATGATCGTTCTCTTCATCAGGAACATTATGTATTTGAGAAGTGTAAATTCTAGAGGAGTAATGGTGTCTTTGAGGACTTTGAGGTTATCTTCGTACAACAATGTGGGATTAAAGCAGATTAGTTATTTCAATGAAGCAGGAGCTCTATCAAATTGCGTGAATTTATAATTTACAAATTTCATTTCGAAATCATCTCAAACGATTACGTCGGACTCATTAATCATTACGAAGCGCATCTACCTATTCCCTTTAATTTTGATAATTGGAAACATATTTTGATAATATTAAAAAAAAAATTAGTTTATAATTGTGGAGAGAATAAATTCTGGATTGTCCAATCGAAAAAAAAATTTACTACGGAGCAAAAAATCTGAATCTTCCATTAAAAATTCCCCACCTCTCAGGTTTTACAGGAACAAAAACAGTTTTGAGCATACATAGTTGGATCTTCAGATAGAAACATATTGAATTTTGTTATCTTTTCCTAACTTTACGCCGGCCTTCGACGAGAATTAAGCAAAAGGAAAAAATCTATTCATGAATTGCGGGATGGTTATCCATGAACAATGATGTTATCATTTTGTCACAATGTCTTTAATTTTGGGCCAAAAAAAGTTGGATGAAATCATCTGTGTCCAAATCAATTCTATCCGTCCATCCGTAAGCAGGGTCCAAACATCCCGGATAAGTTCGTTAATCGGCGAAACCAGTCGAGTGACTCCGGAGTTATTAATTTTTGTAATTTTTTGATATTTTTTCCCTATAATTTGGAAACTGATGATCTGCTTGAGTTGACATTCCGTATTTATGTGGAGAATGATTATGGCCGTTCGTGCAAAATTATGCGATGATCGTTTAATCAGGAGATTTCAACTGAAAAAATTTCGAAATCCAACCGCCCCTGACCTCTCATTGAGAGATCTTTGCTGGTCAAGAAGAAATTCTTCGTTTCTACTTCAGATATCACCGCCCCCGCACGTCCTTGACCTTGGCTGCCTCTTACTGTTCTGTTCTTTGCATTTCAACTGAAAAGATTATAACATTTTTTCCCCTTAGATATCCAGAATGTCGAGATTTTTACTAAGTGTTACCGTAACCCAACCGCCCCCGACCTGTCCTACCGGCAATTTCGATTGCAATATTACGTCTTCTATTATGTCTGTAGATCATGAAAGAAAGATATAACACTAACCAAACCGCACCCGACCATGACGAACGGTAATTTTATCATCTCATTTTTTTCTCTATGCAGTTGAAAAATATTCCTAATGTAGATATCACCGCCACCAAGCAAACTCCAACAACATATCAATGACGATTGATGATTGGTGTTTTGGGAGAATTTATCATACCTTCCTCTTTTCTCCATGAATAATACCCCGGTTATACTCAAAAATGACTTTCACTCGATTTCCGCACCAAATGAAGTGAAAATATTTCGAGTCCCCAAAACCACCATTCCATGTTATGAGGACTGTCCCCAAATCCACCATTCCATGTTATGAGGACTGTCCCCAAAACCTACATTAGATATAAAGTGCTTGTGAGGACCGTCCTCAAAAGCACCGATATACATAAAATCTTATGAGGACCGTCCCCGTAAGCACCAAAAGTCCTCGAAACCACCGATGGGTGCCAAAAAATGTCCCCAAAACAACCGTTATACATATATATATATATATGTTTAGTTTGATGTTTTCACGGATGGAAATATGATATAGATTCATTTTTTGGGATTTGTTCCGTGTAGAAATAATCGTAATTTAAAAAACTTCGACTTTATTTCAACGTTTCGACTACAATCACAATGAGTCTTTTTCAAGAAATGCGTGTCATACTGAATGTCATTTAGACTTAGTTCTTCTTCTTCTTAAATTATATCGCGGCTGTACTTCTTTTGTTTCATTGGTCTCATCCCTACCATTCCGAGGCTGCGCCCTGCTACTGTTTCCATCAGATGATTGTTTGTCTTCGCTCCGTTCACTTGAGGACCCATAAGAATATTTATTAATTGAACTCGATTTATTAATTATTGCTCTCCAGCTCGCAGATAGTGTTTTTTAAATTACGATTATTTCTACACGGAACAAATCCCAAAAAATGAATCTATATCATATATATATATATATATATATATATGTATAACGGTTGTT